>JAODAL010039078.1:0-38410 GCA_025379985.1 Phyllomedusa bahiana
TAAAAAATTTTTTTCCCCCCCTCTTTTTTTGGTTCGCACCTAAAGGGCCCTCAAAGATACATAAACCTCCCCTTCGCTCGGTCACCCAAACCAAACCCCTGTCAACCGCCCCCGTCAGTCTGTACCGACACCGTTACTCCCCGCCCCCTTGCCTTCCCGCCGACGCAATTTCCCCACCCCTGGGGGGAGGGAAAGACAAGTATTCGACCAAAAACCCGCAGACCCCCAAGCTGAGATGGGGCGACGGTTGCGTCGCTGGCCCCGCCGTACTGGGACCCGTGTAAAAAACCCGCGAAAGCTCTCGCTAGCTTTTGCCAAGTGGCGCCGCCTCCCCCTCGGAGCCAAAAATCCCCCCCCCTCGCTCCCTCCCCCGACGGTGAAAAACAAAACACAGATCCTGACTCACGGGGTTGCGGGGTGCTGTAAACCCCGCCAGCCGCCCCGCCCCGACCCCTAAGACCTCCTCGAGTTCCATATAACCTCCGTTCCGGACGCATAACGGTTCCAATGAGGTAGATCCCGGACCACGTGAACCCCCCGAAGGACCCCGGCCCCGTCCTCGCTGCAGGACCCCAGGTGGGCCCCCCAACTGCCCCGACGGGCCCCCCAACCCGCGGGGGCCGGCGATCCCAGCTTCCTGCGCGTCGGCGCCCTTCCTCTCTGGGGCCCCTCGCTCCTTTCGTCTTTCTCCGTTTCTTATGGGCCCCCGACGGAATATCGCCAGGGGCACCCCCCGTCGCCCCGGTTTCCCGGACTTGGAGCCCCAGCTGACGCCAACGCTGGACTGCGCTGGCGCCCTCTGTGCTCCGCTGGGCCCGCCCGCCTGGAAGGATTCCTCCCAGGACGAACGGCGCGAGAACGCCCTGCAGAGCGCACCGTCCGCCCCGGAGGGTCCCGAGAGGGGCTCCGGCGGCGTGCACGGGCCCTGGGGGTCACCTCAGGGCTCAGGCGCTCCGGGGGGCGAGTCTGGCGCCTTGAGGGAACAGCAGCTCCAGGGGGGGGAATAGAGGCCGCAGGGGCCAGCGGGGTGTGAGGTCCCGACGCAGGCCCAGCCACCTCCCCCCCTCCCAGCGCACCCCGCACCTGCTGCGCCAGCCACTCGGGGCCGCGCTCTCCAGCTGCCCTCCTCAGGCTTGCCAGCATCTCCTCCACGTTGTCGGCCATTATAACGAATCCACACAGTGACAGACAAGCGCAGCTGTAGGGGTCACTGCTGCTTGTCACGCTGCCCGCGTCTGCTCCCGCGCGGCGCGGGGTCCGGCTTATAAACCGGCTCCACCCCGCACGCCGCGCTTGACTCCGCCCCCCGGCCTACGTCAGCGCGCGTCGCGCCCGACTCCCTGACTGCCTAACCCCGGGCTTAGACGGCGCGCCGGGTCATGAGGGGCCTCCCCTTAAAGGGGCTGCGCCCCCCCCATGTCCGGCCCCGGACTGGAAGCAGAGTTATGGGTTGCAGAAGCACTATTCAGCTTCACAGAGCAGAGTTGTGTACAGCAATCACACTATTCAGTGTCAGGGAAGAGTTAATTATAACAAAGACAGTTCTCAGTGTCAGGTAGCAGATTTTATGGTAGCAATTCAACTGTTCAATGCCAGAAAGCCAGTTTTAATGCTGCAGGTAGGCTATTCAGTTTCAGAAGGCAGAGGTATCAGTAGCAGGAACAGTGTTCAGTGCCAGGGCATAGAATCATGTGCAGCCAGCCTGCTATTCAAAACCAGGAAGTGAAGGTCTCTCTAATATGGCCACTGCCATGTGGGGGCTTGCAGGAACTCCTGCTGTTTATGGAGCCACTACAGTCTGTGTGGACGTACCTCAGCTTCTGTGTTGTCCTGGGCTGGCTCACGGGTCCTGCTGTGGATGAGAGCACCCTGTGCTGAAGGAGAGGTGCCAAAGGATCAGTCCTCACTCTGCAGCAGAAACACTGCCAGGCTGCAGGTAGAAGGGGATGCAGAGCAAAGGATTCCGGTCCTGAGAGAGTAGGAACGCCAAGTTATAGCAGGCTGAAACAAGCTGGGGAAGGTCCAGAGGCAGTCCGGTACCAGTGTTGGGGTTTATGTGCACAGCAAAGGGGTTTAGTTGGGCAGATTAGATCTTCTCTCCACAGAGCTCTCCCTCTATGCAGCCGATGCCATTAAGGTCCAGGCCACGCCCCTCTACTGAGCATTTCTATTGCCCGAAATATGCAATGCGCTTGCGCACAAGATAAACATAAATGCTTGAGCTTTTATGTATTTCTAAAAATATGCTACTTATGAGTGTAATTAGTTATAAAATTAGTTATTGGTGTAATTAGTTATAAAAGTTACTGTCTCACCTATCTGTTTAGTTATTAATAAAACCCGCAGTCAATTCCCAAATACTGATCTTCTTGAAACCCTATATATTAATTAGCCTTTTCCATATGTATTTGACTCATTAAATTGGTTTTTACACTTATACCATATATATTACCTTTTCTTGGACCTAGTGAGACTTGACATACACCCCAGAATTTCAAAATCTTTGGATCATTTCCTTGATATTCTCTGGCATGTCTATACAGTGGCGTTTCTGTCAAGGTGTTGATACAGCTAATATGTTTTGAAATTTGCCTTCGGAGTTGTTTTATGGTTTTACCAACATACAATTTTGGACAGGGACAAATAGCTGCATATACTACAGAGGCAGTTTGACAGTTTTTAAATTGTTTAATTTTATATGTCCTTCTATCCAGTGGGTTCTGAAATTCCTTCATCTTTGGCATATAACTGCAAAAGGAACAGTTACTGCAGGGGTAAGATCCCACTACTGATGATGATAACCATGTTAAGGTATTTTTACCTGTATTTGAAAAGTGACAATAGATTATGGGTGTCCAAAATGGATGAATGGCCCGAGCTTGCTCGACACGCCATAGAAGTCTTATCCTGCCCAGCAGCCAGCGTCATCTCGGAGTGGACCTTCAGCACAGCTGGAGGAGTGATAACAGACAAACATATCCGGCTTTCCTCTGAGAATGTGGATCGTTTGGATCTCTGATGATTTTGTTGCCCCAGTTGCTGAGGTCACCAACTAGTAGCCGGTCTATTTCACATACCTCTTGAAAAAGAAATGGTCCTCTTGAAAAAAAATTTTTAAAAATGCTCATATCTTACTGCTAATTATATTCAGAGTGTCCAAAAGGTAATTTTGCTGGTTTGGCGGTTAGAAGACTGTAAAAGACACCAATAGTAAAAGTTTGGTTGAAAAAAACCTTATTCCAATTACTAATTTCTTCATGAAAATTTCAATGGTTTTGGGGTCATGGTGCTGTAAAAAACAGCTATAATCCAGGTCCTATTGTAAATTATATTGTTTCTAACAGGCATTTCTTCTTCACAATTTGTTTACAGTGTCCGAAAGGTCATTTTTCCAGCTTTTGGGGTCAGGGTGCTGTAAAAAACAGCTATAATCCAGGTCCTATTGTAAAAAATGTTGTTTCTAACAGGCATTTCTTCTTCACAATTTTTTTAGAGTGTCGATCCTCACTCAGCTCCTCTCCTCTCCTGATCTCTCTGTGTCTTTGCTGCTTCTCCAAGGTGGCTCCTGCTGCCTTGTGACAGTTATGTCTCATTTGCATACACCAGAAACCGGAAACAGTGGCATCTTATGTCCAAACAGCAGAATGGAACAGAATACTTTGCAATTAGAAATCACACATATGATTTTATACACACAATGCGGCTGTTCCACTATCCCACATACCACCACACTAAAAGTTGGCGTCCTCGACAACCCTCCCCACACAAACTCGTCTTGAGCAAAGCGCTGGGGTGGAGGGGAGGGGACACCAGCATTGGACCTGGGCATCCTACGTGGGGCTATAGGCTCAGGGGCTTCAGTCACATCCCTGTGGGAAAGACTTGTTTACTGCTCCCGTCTCTCTCTAGGTGGCAAGCTTGCCACAGTAGGAACCTCAGTTGAGACCGGAACAGGGACAGCCCACCACTCCTCAACTTTGCTGGGCGGAGGTAGGTACTTTGTGCGCAGTCACGGGCCCCTCAAAATTCCAGCGCCTTCACATATGTCGGGGCCGATTTTGGGCGGGGCCCCCTGTCCCTATCGGCTCTACCTCATAGACTGGGATGGCTTGGTCTACTCTTCTTTTGACCACATATGGGACCGCCTCCCGTTCAACCTTCCAGATGGCCTCTTAGCTCTGATCATCACCCGATCACCTGGGGCATACCCGTCTCTCTGTATGGGCTGCGGGTAAGGATGTACCACTTGTTTCAGGACTGGGCATGCGGAGGTCCTCAATCTCCCGGCCCGGTCTTCCGAACATCAGAATGTCTGGGGAATAACCCTTGGTACTGTGCACCCTATTGTTATAGGCCCACATCAGTTCAGGCAGGTACTCAGGCCACCTAGCCTTCTGACTATCCTCTAAACTCCGTAGCATCTGGATCAGAGTGCAGTTAAAGAGCTCACATGTTCCGTTCCCCTAAGGATGATACAGGGTGGTGCGAGAACACTCAATCCCATACAACTAGTACAATTCATTCATTAGGGCCCTTTGGAAACATGCCCTTTGATCAGAATGTATCCTCTATGGGCACCCAAACACCTGTATAAAGTGTTTTCAGACTGCCTCGGCAGCATACTATGCCATCTGATCCCTAGTGGGTACAGCCACTGAATATTTAGTGAAGGTCCATTATGAACAGATAGTACAAGTGCCCAGAGGCAGAGTACCCTATCTGCACATAGTCGATCATCAGGAGCTCTAGGGGCACAGATGTCCGGATGGTCTGGACGGGAGCCCGCTGTTCAGTACTCTTACTTAACCCACAGGTCCCACACTTGAGACAAGCTTCAGACACCATGCTTAATAAATCGGGGCAGTACACCAGTTGTTGAAGCCACTTTTTGTCGCTCCTAAAATGGGCGCCCCTCTCATGGGCTTCTCGTGCAGCCTCTGGTCCCAACAACATGGGGATGACAATCTGTTGCAGGTGCTGCAGCTCTGATTGTAAGTAGATGGTCCAGCAAAGGAGTCCTTGGGTAACACTTAGCTTATCCCACTGCCTCAACAGTTTTTGCCCCTCTTGAGTCAGCCGGGCCTGCTCTTCTGGCCGGGGCCAGACCCGAGACCAGAACCAACCTTTCAATTTCTGTAGATCTGGGCAACCATCTTGGATCCCTTCCCAATCAGCCACAGTCTTTCCCAACACAATTGACATCCCAGACGCCACCCACTTGAGTGTGCCACGTCTTGAAACATAGGTAACTGACCAAGGTCGCGCATTTCAGTGTCCTCTAACTCTTCGTCAACATTGCGAGATGGTAGTCTGACTGGAACCCTGGAGAGGGCATCGGCATTACCATTTTCCCTCCCAGATCGGAACTTAATGCGGAATTGGTACTTTGAGAGGCGAGCCATCCATCTCTGCTCAAGGACTCAAAACTTAGCGTTCTCTAAATGTGCCAATGGATTGTTGTCCGTCATGAAGGTCCCCTCTGCACCTGTCAGGTACTCTGAAAACCTTTCAACAGAAAGTTATACAACAGAAAGGGAGTATCGAACCGCGCATAGCCCAGAATCGGAGCACTGGTCTGTGCCTCTTTCACCGCTTCAAAAGCCTTTTGCTGCCGTGGTCCCACTCAATATGGCGATTCTTTGGGCCCCCAGCCGTACCTCTCACTAGCTCGTTAAAGGGACCTGTCAAATGAGCGAAACGGGGTATAAATCTTTGGTAATACCCGGCCAGTCCCAGGAATGCTTGCATCTTTCGTAATGTACATGGCCGAGGCCAGTTTTGAACTGCCTCCATCTTATTGGAGGCCGGTTGTACCCCCTTCAATGTGACCACATGCCCTAAGTATTCTATCTGCTGTTGGAAGAGCTGGCATTTTTTAGGCTTGATCTTGAGCCCGTAGTTGTTCCAGGACTTGCCGCAGTTTCAGAAGATTGTCTTCAAAGGAGTTCCCGAACACTACTATATCATCAAGGTAGATCAGCACTGACTGAAAGTTAAGATCTCCCAGACAGTGCTCCATCAGCCGCTGGACTATCCCTGGTGCATTAGACAGACCAAATGGCATCCGATTGAACTCATAGAGTCCCATAGCTAGAATAAACACTGTCTTTGCCCTATCCTTTTTAGCCACTGGCACCTGCCAGTATCTGCTGGCCAAGTCGAGAGTCGAGAAGAACTTTGCATGACCTAGAGCAGAGAGCGATTCTTCAACCCGCGGGAGGGGATAGACATCACGACCAGTGTGGGCATTCAGTTTTTGGTAATCTACACAGAACCTGAGACTCCCATCTTTTTTCCGCAACAAGACCACAGGAGCAGCCCAGGGACTTTGACTCTCTCTTTGACTCTCTCCCGTTTCTCCAGCATACTGGCCAACATATCTTTCACTTCCTGGTACATCTTGGGTAGAATTTGCCGGTACCTTTCTCTGATGGGCATAGAATTGCCCGTAGGGATTTCATGCTCAATGGTAGAAGCCCACCCGAAGTCTTCATCATGTCTCGAGAACTTCTGGAATTCCGAAAGGGTATCTTCTAGCAGCTGTTGTTGTCCAAGAGTCAGGGCGCTGCAGTCAATCCCCATCTGAGCCATGATCACTCGACCATTCCATTCTGCTGTCGGAGGCTCACTCTGCCGAACCCCTACTGCATAGTTCCAGGCCGACCTCTTGCCCGGCAATAGCGTGACATCCCCTAGCCGGGAAATGTCTTCTCCAGGAATGTAGACCTCAGCTAACTGGTTTGTTACGGGTGTCTCTGCGACCCCCGTGTGGGGTCGCAGGCACACCCGCACCGCCGCAGCGTCCCCAGCTGCGGCCGGCGCCGCAGCCCGGTACTCGGGCTGCGGACACCCCGGCAGCTCTGTTTCCCACTTACCTCACCATGCTCCTGTTTCCATCCCGGCGCTACAGGGAAATTTAAAGGGACAGTGTGCCGGTGATTGGTCTCACCGGGCGCTGAACCTATTTAAGCTCTGCCCCTTCCTGAGCACCTTGCCGAATCGATAGTGCCCTGTGCCTTGAGACGAAGCATTCCTGAGTGTCTTGTCGTCTACTGTGTACCGTACCTTCTGCCTCCGTCCCGTGACCACGAACCATTGCCGCCTGTCCTGACCTTCTGCCTGTCCCCAACTACGAACCACTGCCGTCTGCACTGACCTTCTGCCTGTCCCCGATTACGAGCCTGCTTCACGATTCTGTACCACGCAACACCTCGGCTGCCACCGCAAGCAAGTCACGTCAGGGGTAGCGACCTGGGAGTAATACGCCCCAGCAAGTCCATCCCGCTTTGCGGCGGGCTCTGGTGAAAACCGTACCTACTTAGACTACGCTCCCTGGTGTGGCTTACGCCATCGCTTGTGGTGGTTCAGAGGATCCAATACCATATCCGTTACAGCTTGATTCGTCCATGGATCCCGCCAAGGTGCCTCTTCCGAGCGTCTCTGATATCACTTCCATCGTGGCCCAGCAATCCAAGCAGATCGCTCAGCAAGCACAACAGCTGAATCAGCTATCGTCTATGATGCAGCAGCTCCTCGCCACCCAGCAGCAGCAGTCAGCTGCCGTGGCAGCTCCCGTGGCAGCAGCTCCATTAATGTCCGACGGCCCCAAGCTCCGGTTGTCTATGCCGACAAACTTTGATGGTGACCCTAAGGCCTGCAGGGGCTTCATCATCCAATGCTCTCTCCACGTGGAACTCATGGCCGGACAGTTCCCGTCAGAAAGGTCTAAGGTGGCCTTCGTGGTCAGTCTGCTTTCTGGGAAAGCCCTAGCCTGGGCGACTCCGCTTTGGGACCGAGATGACCCCGTCACGGCTGACCTGGGTACTTTTCTTCAGGAGTTCCGAAGTGTGTTCGAGGAACCCGCCCGCGCATCCTCAGCGGAAACCGCGTTGCTGAACCTCCAGCAAGGGAACTCCTCCGTAGGAGACTACGCTGTGCAATTCCGCACTCTAGCTTCCGAGTTGGTATGGAACGATGCAGCATTATGCGCCACGTTCAAGAAGGGCCTCTCTAGCCAAATTAAGGATGCCCTTTCCACCCAGGACTCTCCATCTTCATTGAGTGAGCTGATCCATCTGTTGACCCGGATTGATATCCGTTTCTCGGAGAGACTCCGTCAAGAGCACGTACCAACCCAAACACGTCGTCTACCCCGTCTTGCGCCGGTGTTTCTTTGGCCTCCACTGCCTCCTTCCCAGTCAACCATGGAAGAGGCCATGCAAGTGGACAGAGCCCACCTGACTCCGCAAGAATTGACTCGACGACGTGGGGGGAACCTATGCCTCTACTGCAGCAAGCCCGAACACCTCCTCAGGGGTTGTCCACTCTGTCCGCAACGTCCGGGAAATGCACGCACCTAGGCTTCGTGGGAGAGGCGTCCCTAGGTGTGAACAATCCCTATCCTCGGCTTATGCTGCCAGTTCGGGTCACAACTAATTCCGGGATCTCGTTTCAAGTGGCTGCCTTCTTGGATTCCGGATCTGCCGGGAATTTTATGGATGCTGCTTTGGTGGCCAAGTATCGTCTCTCGGTGGCCCGCTTAGACCAACCCTTGGTCATCTCGTTCGTTAGTGGCGAACTCTTGAGTGACTCTATCCTGTTCCAGACTGAACCGGTGGTCCTGCAAGTCAGAGCCTTACACAAGGAGAAGATCGCATTCTTCGTGCTATCCCGCTCTTTCTCGGCTATCCTCCTGGGGCTTCCATGGCTGCAGCGTCAGGCCCCCATGCTCGACTGGTAGACGGGCGAAGTTTTGCATCGGGGTCGAGATTGCCAGTCTCACTGCCTGTCGGCACCTCGCCGGGTGCACCCCATTCCTCCACGATCTCCTCTCAAGCCCTTACCAGGCTTGCCACCACTGTATCAGGACTTTCGGGACGTCTTCTCCGAGAAGCAGGCGGACTCTCTACCTCCCCATCGTCCCTACAATTGTCCTATAGACCTGCTGCCCGGGACTAGTCCACCCCGGGGTTGGGTCTATCCACTCTCGGTACCCGAGACTCAGGCTATGTCGGCCTACATTAAAGTTTACAGAAGGGCTTCATCCGCAAATCTACTTCTCCGGCGGGTGTCGGATTCTTCTTTGTGGAGAAGAAGGATGGTTCCTTACGTCCCTGCATCGACTACCGCGGTCTCAACAAAATCACAATCAAAAATCGGTATCCTTTACCTCTGATTACTGAACTCTTCGATCGTCTCCGCGGAGCTAAAGTCTTCTCCAAGTTGGATTTGCGGGGGGCCTATAATCTCGTCCGGATCCGAGAAGGCGACGAATGGAAGACGGCCTTCAATACTCGTGATGGGCACTTTGAGTATTTAGTGATGCCCTTCGGCTTGTGCAACGCGCCAGCAGTCTTCCAAGAATTCGTCAATGACATTTTCAGAGATCTTCTGTATGTCTGCGTGGTTGTCTACTTGGATGACATTCTGGTGTTTTCGCCTGATCTGGAGACCCACCAGTCGCATGTGCGCCAGGTCCTGAAACGCCTGCGTGAGAACCATCTTTATGCCAAACTAGAAAAGTGCCTGTTTCACCAGACCACACTCCCTTTCCTCGGATATATCATCTCGGACAAAGGCCTGCAGATGGACCCCACTAAACTCTCTGCCGTTCTACACTGGCCACGACCCGTCGACCTCCGGGCCATACAGCACTTCTTGGGCTTTGCAAATTACTACAGGCAGTTCATCCCACATTTCTCGACGTTGGTGGCACCGATTGTGGCTCTTACCAAAAAGCATGCCAACCCGAAACTGTGGCCACCAGCCGCCGAAGAAGCCTTTTCCAAGCTGAAAGCAGCATTTGCCTCTGCACCTGTGTTGTCGCGACCTGATACCGAGAAGCCCTTCTTCTTAGAAGTAGACGCCTCTTCCGTGGGGGCTGGGGCGGTCCTCACCCAAAAGGGGCCCAAAGGCAAGACTCGGACCTGTGGGTTCTTTTCCAGAACATTTTCACCGGCGGAGAGGAACTATACCATCGGGGATCGGGAGCTTCTGGCCATTAAGCTCGCTCTGGAGGAGTGGCGCCACCTCCTGGAGGGTGCTCGATATCCTGTGAATATCTACACAGACCACAAAAATCTCCTCTACCTCCAGACAGCGCAACGTCTCAACCCACGTCAAGCAAGGTGGTCTCTGTTCTTCGCCCGGTTCAATTATGTTATCCATTTCCGACCGGCAGAGAAGAACGTCAAGGCCGATGCCCTTTCCCGTGCCTCTGACGTAAGTGGAGAAGAGGAGGCCGTTCCTCGGCACATCGTACCTCCAGAATGTCTGATATCTGCAGCTCCCATAGCCCTCCAATGTGCTCCTCCGGGTAAGACGTATGTGCGCCCAGCACTCCGGCTAAGGATTCTGAAATGGGGCCACTGCTCCCGTATTGCTGGACATCCGGGGGTGCGGAAGTCTTGTTCGTTGATCTCCCGGTTCTACTGGTGGCCCGATCTCGCTAAAGATGTGAAAGAGTTCGTGGAAGCCTGTACCACCTGCGCCCGCAATAAATCACTGCGCCTCAAACCTGCGGGTTTACTCCAGCCTCTGCCGGTTCCTAACAGTCCCTGGGGCCACATTGCCATGGACTTCATCACCGATCTGCCTCCCTCTGACGGTAATACGGTTATCTGGGTGGTCACTGACCGTTTTTCGAAAATGGCACACTTCATTCCCCTGCCTGGTCTACCTTCTGCTCCTCGACTCGCCAATCTATTTTTTAAACATATCTTCCGTCTGCATGGACTTCCCCTCCATATTGTCTCGGATGGGGGAGTTCAATTCGTCTCAAGATTTTGGTGAGGCCTCTGTTCTCTCCTACAAGTGGAACTGGATTTCTCTTCCGCGTACCACCCACAATCTAATGGGCAAGTGGAGAGAGTGAACCAAGTCTATCTCCGCCACTTCATATCCGCAAGACAAGATGATTGGTCCGGTCTATTGCCATTGGCGGAGTTTTCATATAATTCCCTGGACTCTGATTCCGCTGGGGCGTCTCTCTTCTTCATCGTCTTCGGTCGGCATCCCTGCCCACCCCTTCCACTGCCCTCTGCCTCCTCCGATGTCCCTGCGGTGGATAGTCTGGTCCGCGACCTATCTGCCGTTTGGAAGGAGACGCGCCAATCTCTGCTCCAGGCCTCGGCTCGTATGAAGGCCCAAGCGGACAAGAAAAGAAGACCCCCTCCTTCCTTTGTCCTGGGGGATAAGGTATGGCTGTCTGCCAGGTATGTCCGCTTTAAAATCCCCAGCTACAAGCTGAGTCCCCGGTTTTTAGATCCCTTTGAAATCCTCAGGCGCATCCATCCGGTGGCCTACAAGCTCCGGCTCCCTCCAACTATGCGCATCCCAAACTCCTCCATGTCTCCCTACTGAAACCGGTTATCCATAACCGGTTCTCTCGGTCTGTGGTTCCCCCCCGTCTCCCGTAGCTGACTCCACCAATGTTTTTGCCATCAAAGAAATTTTGGTCATGAAGACGGTTAGGGGGAGACGATTTTTTTTGGTCGACTGAAGGGGGTTTGGGCCAGAGGAGAGGTCGTGGGAGCCGGAGGAGAACATCCTAGATTGGGGTCTCTTGTCTAGGTTTATGTGGGCCAGAAAGAGGGGGAGGCCAAAGGGGGTGGGGGAACTGTTACGGGTGTCCCTGCGACCCCCGTGTCGGGTCGCAGGCACACCCACACCGCCGCAGCGTCCCCAGCTGTGTCCGGCGCCACCCCGGCAGCTCTGTGTCCCACTTACCTCACCACGCTCCTGTTTCCATCCCGGCGCGCGCTCCTGCTGCCGGCCGGTTTGCGTGCGCCCCCCTAGTACGCAGGCGCGACACTACAGGGAAATTTAAAGGGACAGTGCCCCGGTGATTGGTCTCACCGGGCGCTGACCCTATTTAAGCTCTGCTCCTTCCTGAGCACCGTGCCGAATCGATAGTGCCCTGTGCCTTGAGAGGAAGCGTTCCTGAGTGTCTTGTCATCTACTGTGTACCGTACCTTCTGCCTCCGTCCCTTGACAACGAACCATTGCCGCCTGTCCTGACCTTCTGCCTGTCCCCGACTACGAACCATTGCCGCCTGTCCTGACCTTCTGCCTGTCCCCGTCTACGAACCACTGCCACCTGCACTGACCTTCTGCCTGTCCCCGACTACGAGTCTGCGTCACGATTCTGTACCACGCCACACCTCAGCCGCCTCCGCAAGCCAGTCACGTCAGGGGTAGCGACCTGGTAGTAATCCGTCGCAGCAAGTCCATCCCGCTTTGCGGCGGGCTCTGGTGAAAACCGGACCTACTTAGACTCCGCTCCCTGGCGTGGCTTACGCCATCGCTTGTGGTGGTTCGGAGGATCCACTACCATATCCGTTACAAGGATATTCGCTGGAACAGTCAGCGCGCTGTCCATGACATTGAGGCATCTCACAGGTACACACCAACTTTCCACAGTGACAAGGGCCCGAGCTACCAGTGGGCGTTCCTGTGACTCTTCCTGTGAGACTGGTTCAATCAAGACTTCCAGCACATTCAACTTCCATCTGGTCCCCACCGGCAACATCAATATTTGTTCATGTCATGGCGGGATCTTGATCAGGGCTTTCGACGGCACCTTCACGTGCCCAATGGGTCGGCCAGAGGTGGGGCTGTTCCGCAAACTGCAGCTCCTCACCATCTTTTGTTGGACCTTCTGAGTTGGCCAGTGTGTGGTGGCCCGTTGCCCGCGGTCTCTCTTTAGCATAAAGATGGTGATCCAGGTCTCTGAGCACATTCATGTCCAGTGTCACATCCATTCCCCTCCGGAATGGGTGATCCACCAGCACGACTCCCTTCTTGCCAATGTTGGACTTGCATCCAGACTATCTCTTGCACATTCATCTCACCATTATTGGCTACTGCCATCTTCTGGCTCCATCATGTGCCCGAAGTGTATCTCAAAGAACACCAAGGGCATCAGGGTGCACTCTGACCCTGTATCAACTAGAAAGCTTACTTTTTGGCCTTCTAGCTCGGCTTCCATAACGGGACTGCTGGCATAGAGGTCGTGCTCCCCTTGATTGGGCTTTAGCTTCTGTTACACCACCACAGGATGCCCAGCTACTGCGGTAGTCGGTAGTTTAACCCCCAGCTCTGCCCCTACACGTTCAAGACACTCTCTGGCGATGTGGCCGTACCTTTCGCAAGCCCAGCAGAGGGGCTCCCTAGATCTCCATACACCTGATGGACCCCTTGCAGTGGGACCCCGCTGTGGAGTTGTTCTGGAAGAGGTGCTGCAGGAGTTGGAGGTCATTTCAGGAACTTTTAGCCGTCCTGCCTTCATCTGGGACACTTCCAGCCGAAGTTCTCTCAACTCCATCTGCAAAGCCTGGAGCACATCTGTTAAAGATTCTGAGTTCCCCTGTCCGCTGCTTGCTTCGACACTACTTTATCATTACGGGCATGGGTTCTTCTTCCTTCTCTATGGTGGCTTAGTAATCATTAGAAAATGTCAGGTCAGCCGTCATTCAGGTCATCTCTTGTATTTTGTCCCATAATGAACTGATCTCTTGGTAACTTATCCACTTCTTGGAAACCCCCCATGCCCACTGGGTCTCGCCGCCTTATTTTGTTCAATGTTTCCTGTAGAGCATTAGAGTACTGCATGAGGGTCTCATCCTCTCTTTGCGGCCAGTTGAAGAAGTAGCTTCGCAGGTGCACCACTTTGGTACACCCCCCTAGAGCTCCTTCCAGCAATGAGAATATTTTCTCCAGCGTGTCCCTCTCGGACTCGGGCCGTACCATCACTGTCCGCCTAACGTCCCCTTCTAAGGCCCTCAAAGCTATCTCCTCCCCCAATTCCAGAGCTAATTTGCATATTTTAACTGCGCTATGCACCCTTTCTGTCCAGTCCTGCAGCGTCATGTTTTTTCTGTCAAATTTGGGGAAGGATTGCAATAGCGGACATAACTCACTTGGGCGGCCATTATGGGGACACCCTGAACTTGGCTCTGGTCCAGTGCCATTGACGCTGGGGGATGATCTACTGTCGCCTCCCCGTCCATAACGGTCGCTGTATCCTGCAACGACTACACCAAGTTGTAAGCCGAGTACTGAGGCAAGCTTTCCGGAATACAGCAGAGTCATGGACGAAGGAACCGACTCCAACACCAGTTCAACCACAGTTTGATTTACTGAACTTTTTAGGAAAGTATGATGAACAAATCCCCCTAACACTTGTGTACAAACTTGTGCCCAGGCCCCTGTGCTGCACAGCGTGCCCCCTGGAGTATGTCCTTAGGATACACAATAAATTTACCTACCCGTGGGGTTCGGAAAGGTCGAACACCCTCTACCTTTTAATACCGTACAAAGACAGGATCAATCGTGTGGTGCTGTTCAAGGTGCGCTCGCAGTGCAGCATAGCAGCTTACAACTTATCCAGATTTACCCGCTTCCCCCAAAATATACATATAATATAAATTCTCTCGCAGGCGAACCGGTCGCATGAATAGCAGTGCTATAACAAGCCCTCTTCAAAGGCCCAAATAAGGAGGGCGTACTTGGGTAACCCTTATGGCCTGGAACCAAACCTGCCCTAACTAACTACAGGCCTGCACACAGTCTTGGGATCGTTGGAGCGCACGCAATGTGACTAAGGTACCTTTTCGATGGCCGGTAGTTGCTGATTGAGGTGAAGATTCCCATTGATGGAGCCCATATCCCAAATGCAGCCACTCTTCTCAGTCTCATAAACACACACTAGGGCTGATACATTTGTAATTCTTTACTTTAGAAAAATTTCTTTACAGGTGCATAACAAAGTGCAAAGCGACAAACACCTTAGGCAATGCAAACACATATTAGATGTGCAGTACTTAGCTGACATGCCCGAGGTTCATTTCAATAGATAAATGTCCTATTTTTAGTGAGACCTGAATGAGCTGATATCCAGTGAGACCTTGAGTTTAGCGGGATGCTGCCTCGCAGCAGCGTGACGTTTCGGAAAGAATTACTTTCCTTTCTTGCTTGAGAAAGGAAAGTAATCATTCCGAAACATCGCGCTTCTGCGAGGCAGCATCCCGCTGCACTCCACTCCACCGATATCAGCTTTCAGTGACCTACTGAGAAATAATGGACATTTATCTATTGAAATGAACCTCTGCATGTCAGCTAAGTACTGCCACATCTAATATGTGTTTGCATTGCCTAAGGTGTTTGTCGCTTTGCACTTTGTTATGCACCTGTAAAGACATTTTTCTAAAGTAAAGAATTACAAATGTATCAGCCCTAGTGTGTGTTTATGGTACAATTGGGGAGTCTTGCAGGGAACTCCTAGCGGGCTATTTTTTACTAAGTGTGCAGTAAGATAATACGGCATCTATACGTTGAGAACTCTTCTCAGTCTCTGCAGAGTGTAGACAGCCAGACACCTCTCTCTCTCTTTCTGGAGCAACTCACAGTCCAGAGCCTAACAAATTCAGAGAAACCCGAGTCGATCCTCGCTCAGCTCCTTTCCTCTTCTGTGTCTTCGCTGATTCTCCAAGGTGGCCCCTGCTGCCTCGTGACAGTTATGTCTCATTTTCATACACCAGAAACCGGAAACAGTGGCATCTTGTGTCCAAACAGCAGAATGCAACAGAATACTTTACAATTATAAATCACACATATGATGTTACTGAGTAAACACAATGCGCCTGTTCCACTATCCCACACAATCAGACTTTTTTAATTACTCCTGGTGTAATTCAATCTAGTCAACAGAAAGCACAGAGTAAGTGGTATCATCTTCTAGTAAAGTCAAAGCCATCCTGTACATATCCTTGTCCATAACAACAACCCTTTCACTTTATCAGCCATCTTGATCACAATGTCATCCCTTTTCTTTAATTCTGATAATGCACATCACATTCACACACAGAGAGGTTAAATGGTAAAGTATGGTAATGTATTTGAAAAGTGTCCATGGCATCAACACAAGCTTGTCTGGGGTAAAAAGATGGATTATTCCTTACAAATGAAGCCTGATGTATATGTCATTTAGGTGGTGAACTCTGTGCTTTATAGAGATTAAATGTGGTGTTAAATTTACTAAAGCAAGTTGTTCTTGAAAAGTCAATTTTGTATATTCATTAATCTTAGAACAATCAATCCATCAAGATGGCTGTCAAGGGGGAAAGATTGCTGTTATGGACAAGGACATGTACAAAAGGATGCTTTGACTTTACTAGAAGATGATACCATTGCGCTGTTAAAAATAAAAAAAAACTCTACTACTGCAGTATTTTCTCCACCCTGGCTTCCAAAAAACGGATTTTAAAGCAATCAAAAAGTCTTGTCCTCAGAAAAATGTTATCAATAAAAATATCAACTCATCTCACAGAAAACAAGCCCATACACAGCTCCATACAAAGTTATGTCTCTCAGACTACGGCATGTCACTTATACCGCACAGTGACCACTGCAAAAAGAAATGAAAAATGCTACCAGGATTGCTGTATTTTGTTGAAAACGCCTCACAAAAACCGTAATAAAAAGCGTTCAAAGTGTGATATGAACCTCATACCAATAAAAATATCAAGTCATCCCGCAAAAAATGAGCCCTTAATCAGCTCCATATACAGAAAAATAGAAAGGTCATGGCTAAGAGGCTATGACGACATAAAAACACAATTTTTTATAAACACATTTCTATTGTATGAAAGTAATAAAACATAAAACAACTATGTCAAATTTATATTATTGTAATTGTACTGACCCATATAATAAAGTTATCATGTCTGTCCCAGGTCGCAGGCGCATCCGTGCCCCAACGCCGAGCGGCACTCTGTCCCGCATTTCGGGTCCGGGGTCCGCTCACCCCCCTGTCAGTGCCGGCATTCACTTACCCGGCCACAAACCTGCTCTGTCTGTCCCTATCCCGCGGCGTGCGCGGCCCCGCTTCCTAGGGCGTGCGCCCGCCGGCGGTGTGAAATTTAAAGGGACAGTGCACCGGTAATTGGCCATTGCCGGGCACTGTTCCTATTTAAGTCCGGCCTCTTCCTGGCAGCCTTGCCGGATCCTTAGTGTTCATGCCTATCGAGAAAGCGTTCCAGAAGCCTTGTCTTGTCTACCGTGTACCAAACCCGTTTGCTTACGTTTCCTGACCACGAATCTCTGCCGCCTGCCCAGACCTGCCTGTCTGTCCTCGACTACGAGCCTGCCTGCCGATTCTGTACCTCACCTACCCTGGGCCGCCACCGCAAGCAAGTCCCGCCAGTGGAAACGACCTGGTAGATTCCCGCCGCAGCAAGTCCATCCCGCTTTGCAGCGGGCTCTGGTGAATACCGGGACCTACTTAGATTCCGCTCCCTGGTGTGGGCCCCCACCATCGCTTGCAGTGGTCCAGCGGATGCACTACCAGACTGTTACAGTAGGATCTGGCCATGGATCCCGCCGAGGTGTCTTTGCCAAGCGTCGCCAGCATTACCACCGTCATGGTCAAGCAATCGAAGCAGATCGCACAGCAAACGCAGCAGCTCGAGCATCTCTCCTCTCTGATGCAGCAGTTCATAGACACTCAGCAGCAGCAGTCGGCTGCATTAGTTCCTCCTGTGGCTGTCGCTCCGGTTGGCCCTAAACTCCGGTTGTCCGGTTGCCGACTAAATTTGACGGAAACCCCAAGGCCTGCAGGGGCTTCATCACCCAGTGCTCTCTTCATGTGAAACTTATGGCAGGCCAGTTCCCTTCGGAAAGATCCAAGGTAGCCTTCGTGGTCAGCCTACTCTCCGGGAAGGCCCTGGCATGGGCTACATGTATGTGGGACAGGAACAATCTGGTGACGGCGGACCTACAGTCGTTCCTCAGTGAGTTCCGCAATGTGTTAGAGGAACCAGCCCGTGGATCCTCCGCCGAGACAGCCCTCCTAAACCTACGTCAGGGGGATTTGTCCGTGGGAGACTACACGTTGCCATTCCGCTCCTTAGCCTCAGAACTGTTATGGAACGAGGCCGCTCTGTGCGTCACCTTCAAGAAAGGCTCTCAAGCCGAGTTAAGGACGTCTTGGCCGCTAGAGACATTCCATCTTCCCTCGGTGACTTGATCCGGTTAGCTACCCGCATTGATGTGCGCTTCTTTGAACAGGAAGAGGAACTTCGGCAAGAGCGTCAGCTAGCCCAACCTCGACGGTTTCCCCGCCTGGCACCGGTGTTCCAGAGGCCTCCTGCGCCACAGTCGCCAACACCCACTGAGGAGCCCATGCAGATTGACCGGGCTCGTCTCACTGAGCTAAAGTTGGCCCAGCATCGGCAAAGGAACTTGTGCCTCTACTGTGGCAGCCTAGAACATTTCCGGAGGAGTTATCCCAAGCGCCCCAAGCATGCGTGAAACTCCCGCACCTAAGTTCTGTGGGAGAGGCATTCCTAGGTGCAAACTCCTCCTCTCCACGCCTGCTGATCCCAGTACAGGTCGTGTCTGAAGCTTGAATCTCGTTCCAAGTTCCAGCGTTTCTGGATTTGGGCTCAGCCGGGAACTTTATCCATCAGTCTCTGGTGAAACAGTATTGTCTTCCAGTAGGTCCGCCTGGAGAAACCGCTCGTTATCTCGTCTGTCAGCGGGGAGCTGCTTAGCGACACCATCCAGTTTGCCACCAAACCACTGTCCCCCCACATAGGGGCGCTACATAAGGAACAGATTTCCTTTTACGTGTTACCTCGCTCCACGTCGCCGGTTCTCCTCGGACTTCCATGGTTGCGGCTCCACTCTCCTATGCTGGATTGGACGTCTGGAGAAGTAACTCGTTGGGGTTCCAACTGTCGGGGGAGTTGTTTGGTGGTGTCTCGCCTGGTGCTTTCCTGCTCCCGCTCGACCCTTCGTGAGCCGCTGCCCATTCTGCCGCCCGAGTATCTGGAGTACGCCGATGTGTTCTCTGAGAAACAAGTCGAGAGTCTTCCTCTGCATCGTCCTTACGACTGCCCGATTGACTTACTGCGGCACCAGTCCTCCTCGGGGGCAGAGTCTACCCTTATCCGTTCCAGAGACACAAAGCCATGTCGGAGTACATCCAGGAGAATCTCCAGAAGGGGTTTATACGAAAGTCCTCTTCTCCCGCGGGCGCGGGGTTCTTTTTCGTAAAAAAGAAGGACGGTTCCTTACGGCCCTGCATAGACTACCGGGGTATGAACAAGATCACAGTGAAAAACCTATACCCTCTGCCGTTGATCACAGAGCTCTTTGCCCGTCTAGGGGGCGCAAGGATTCTTTTTCCCAAGCTGGATCTGAGAGGGGCCTACAATTTGGTCCGAATCTGCAAGGGCGATGAATGGAAGACGGCCTTCAACACCAGGGACGGGCACTTTGAGTACCTGGTGATGCCCTTCGGACTATGTAATGCACCTGCCGTCTTCCAGGAGCTCGTGAATGACATCTTCAGAGATCTCCTCTACACCTGCGTAGTGGTTTACCTAGATGATATCTTGGTGTACTCTCCTGACCTCGAAACCCACCGCAGCCATGTTCGTCAGGTGTTGAAGCATCTCCGAGAGAACCATCTGTATGCCAAGCTGGGGAAGTACCTCTTCCACCAAACCAGCCTTCCGTTTCTGGGTATACTCATCTCTGACCAAAACCTACAAAAAAGGGATCCAGCGAAACTGTCGGCCGTGTTGCAGTGGCCACGGCCAGTTCGGCCCCCCGCGAGCCATACAGCGCTTCCTGGTTTCTGTAACTACTATCGCCAATTTATTCCCCCCCACTTTTTACGCTATGGCACCATAGTGAACTTACAAAAAAAACCCCCACCCTGGCCCCTCCAAGCTAAAGAAGTTCTCTAAACTCAAGCTCCCCTTTACCACAGATCATCCTTTCGCGGGCCGGACCCCCGAGCCCCTTCATTTTGGAAGGGATCTCGTCTGTGGGGGTTGGAGATTTCTTACCAAAAGGTCCCAGGGGAAAACCCGTTCATGTGGCTTTTTTTCCCAAAGACTCCCCGGCCGAGAGGAACACACATGGCGATCGGGAGCTACTAGCATCAAGTGGTGTTGGAGGAATGGCGTTATCGCTGGAAGGTGCTCGCCATCCCATCCGCATCTATTGGATCACAAAAACCTCCAATACCTCCAAGGGGCTCAGCGACTTAACCCAGCCAGACTAGGGGGCGCTCTTCTTCTCCTGGTTCGACTTCCAATCCACTTCCGGCCCGCAGAAAAAACGTGAAACCCGACGTTTTCCCCGTCCCTTTCCATGGGGGGTGAGAGACACTCCAGAGCACATAATTCCCCAGAACTCTTATTCGGCTGCCCCAGTTGCCCTCCAAAAGGTTCCCCCGGGAACCTAGAAAACCCTGCCTCCGCAGACGATCTTGAAATGGGGAATTGCTCCATGGTGGGGTCATCCCGGGCGCCCGAAAAACAATCCTCTGATACCCCGGTTCTATTGGTGGCCAGAGCTTTAAAGGATTCAAGGACTTCGTTGATCTTGTATTTTTTGTCCCCCAAACAAGACCCTCGTCAAAAACCGAGGCCTACTACTCCCTCCCTTCCCAACTCAACCATGGATCCATATAAATGGACTTTGTAACGTCTCCCTCCTTGGGCGGGCAACACCTTTTGTTGGGTATCACAGATGGGTTTTTTCCAAGATGGCGCATTTTGTCCGCTGCCTGGCCTGCAGTCTCCCGCCCCCTGGCAGACTATTCTTTAACATATTTTTTTCATCGCAGGGCCCCCACAAATTTGTTTTGGATCGAGGGGTCCATTTGTTTCCAAGTTTTGGCGAGCTCTGTGTTCCCAACTCCAGGTAAAACTCACTTCCTTCTGTTTTCCACCCTCAACGAAGGGCCAGGTGAGGGGTCAACCAGTTTTGGGTGTTTCCCCGCCACTTCGTCCTGCACCCCAAAAATGGGCCCCAAATTACTGTCATGGGCGGAATTTTCTTATAACTCCCTAGATTCACAGCCGCGGGGGCCTCGCCCTTTTACATCTATAGGTCGCATCCCCCCCCCCTTCCCTCTACATCCCCCCTCCGAGTTTCCGGGGGCGGATGCATTGATCCAGGACAAAGACAACTGGTTCCAGACCGCCATCTTGCCCGTGCTTCCGAGCGCACAAGATTCAAGCCAATAAAAAAGTCCTCCTCCTTCTTTTCCCCAGAGACAATGGGTGTGGGCCAAATAGTCTGCCCTTAAAGCCCCCTACAAACTGGGACCCCCCTTTCCCCGGGGCCCTTTGAGGTTCTTAGTCGCATAACCCGGTCTCCTACAAACTCCGGCCCCCCCCTACCCCGTGAATCCCAAAATTTCCCTGTCTCATTACAAAACCCTTTGGGCCTTACCGTTTCTCCCCAAAAATCTTCCCTCCCCATTGTGGTGATCCTCCAAGTCTTTGAGTAACGGAAACTTGGGGATGAGGGGAAAATAGAGGAAGCAATATTTTTAGTTGACGGAAGGGTTCGGGCCCAGGAAAGGGCTTTTGGGGGCCCGGGGAAAAACATTCCTGAACCCCAGCATCATCCAAAATTCCTCACTCCAGGAGGGAGGGGGCCCAAGGGGGGGGTACTTTCCCCCGGATGCCCCTGCTACCCTCGTCCCGGTCGCACGCTCCGTACCCCCCCCGACGCGCCCCGCCCGCACGTGGCCGGGTCCCCCTCACCCCCCTGTCATCCGGGATTTACTTTCCCGGCCACAAACCCGTCTGTCTGTCCCATCCCGCGGCCGCGGGCCCCCCCCGGCCAGGGCGGCGCCCGCCGGGGGTGTGAAATTTAAAGGGGCAGTGCAAAACCCGGAATTGGGCCCTTGCGGGACTGTTCCTATTTAAGTTTCCGGCCTCTTCCTGGCAGCCTTTCCCAAACCTTAGTGCTCATCCATCAAAAGCGTCCAGAAACCTTGTCTTTCTACCATGTACCGAACCCATTTTCCGTTTCCTGACCATGAATCTCTGCCGCCCGCCCCCGACCTGCTGCCCGTCCCCGACTATGAGCCTGCTGCCGATTTTGTACCTCGCCACCCTTGGCCGCCACCGCAAGCAGTCCCACCGTGGAAGCGCCCTGGAAATTCCCCGCCGCAGCAGTCCACCCCGCTTTGGGGGCGGGCTTGGTAAAAACCCCGGGACCTCTAATTCCGTCCCTGGTGTGGGCCCCCCCATCCTTGCGTTGGGTCCAGCGGACCATTTACCAGACCGTTAAAATGTATTCACCTGCACAGGAACGCGTAAAATTGGGCCCACAAACAATGGAAACTGCTTTTTTTTTTCCCCCCTTTTTTCATGGCACAGTTTTTTAAAATAATATGGAACAACGTGACCCCAAATGAACAAACACCCCTAATGAATCAATGAGGAGTGTTGAATCCAAAAATTGGGGGATTCTGGAAGGTTTTTTTCCTGTTCTGGTCTTTGGGGGTTTTTAAAAAGCACAGGCGGCCCCAAAAAATCTGGGTTTCAAAAAAACCAAAAAACCCCCCGGGGTTGCCCTGCTACCCCCCAACAGCAGTTTTCCCCCCAAAACAGTCATTTACATCAATTGTAAACCCTTTCCAAACAGTTCAGATAACTGAAAAATTTTTTGGTAATTTTAACACTGCAGAAAAAATCAACCAAAATGCACCTGTGAAAAAGACCCTTAATTTTTCACTAAAATTAACACCCCGGGTTTTTTCCTACTAAAAACACTCAGGGCAATGTGAAGAAAATTTCCCCCCCCCAACTTAGCGCCCCAATGCCACACAGGCTCACCATTAACCAAATCCAAATATCAAAAAGCTTTAACACAACGTGCCCCAAAAAACACAAAAAAAAAGTCCATAAAGGTTTAAACCAAAAAAAACCCGCTAAACAAAACCAGAACCCCGGGCGAATAGTACCAATATCCTACTAAGCCCCACATATCACCACACATTTTTAAAAAAAGGAAAGCCCACACCTTGACCATTTATCACCCCCCACATAGTGCCCTAAATAATCCACCACCCCTGACCACTTTATCGCCACCACATAGTGACTGAAAAAAACTCCCCAAAACCATGACCACAAAATAAACCACCAATAGTAACTAAAAAAATACACCATCCCAAATTACTGAATAGAAAACCATTAAAACAAACAACCAATATTCCAAATCATACATTGACCATACAAAAGAGGGAAACCCAAAACTGTACACGGGGGCTTTTGCAGACATAAAAGCAATTAAATTTACATCCAGGGACTTACGGGGAATTTCCTCTGATTTTTCCCCTTTTTCTTCTCCATCTGCCCTCAACCGCCTTTAACTTTTTCCCCCCCTGGCCACAGCTTTCTTCCCCTGTAAAAATTACAAAAAAAAACACTTAGACTCTCACTTTAACATCACTTCTCTACCAATTCCTATCACTAAAACAAACTCCCCCATCTATACCCCCAAAAGGAATAATAAAACCCCCCTTTTATCCCAAACAGTAAAAATGGCCCCCCAAAAATCTTTTTGGCCCCACATTTGTTTCACCAATTTTTTTGTCTATTTTTGTATACCAATATATTTAAGAAATTAAATTTCCCTTTAAAACAGTATTTAGGTACCCCCCAAAAGAGGTAGGCCCGTCCCAAATTTGGTAGGGTATAGCCCCCCCATTAGGTAGGGAAACTTAAAAGGTCCCCCAATAGGTTGGTTTTTTTTTTGTCCCTATTAAATAGATAGGGGATTATAAAGGGCCCCCCAATAAGTAGGGAAAAAAAGGTCCCCAAATTAAATTTGTTATATAGGCCTTTCCCGTAGGTAGTTAAATGCCCCCCTTTAGCCAGGTAGTTTTCCCCCTTCAGCCAGGTATTAAGGCCCCCTTTAAACCAGTAAGTTGGGCCCCCTGTTTCCCCGGGGAGGTTTCCCTCTGTAGCCTAAAAAATTTTTCCCCCCGTAGCCAGGTAAAACGTTCCTTAGCCAGGGAAAAAGCCACCTAAGCCAGGTAGAACCCTTGTACCAGGTAGTACCCCCTTTTGGCCAGGTAAATGCCCCCCCGTAGGCCCCGGGAAAAATTTCCCCCCGTAGCCAGGGAATATGCCCCCAGTAGCCCAGGAAATAAACCAATATTTTTGTCCCCTGTAGCTAATGAAAATAAAATAAAAAAAGGTACTCACCTCTCCATGTTTCCTGCAGCGCGGCCTGGTCTGGGAGCTGTTGAAGAGTGTAAGCGGCGTGATGTCATCACACCACTTACGCCGGAACACACATCCTGGGATTTCCTGGGGCAGAAGCTTAGGCTTCTAACCCAGGAGGTTCAGCATTGCAGGGGGCATGGTGAAAGCCTCGGATCACTCCCCATGTGACGCTGATGTATATGTACAGCACTCGCTGAGCGAACCATCCTGCCTATTCCCTGTAGGAATCGTAAAACGGCCGTGCAGAGTGCTAATCACCGGGCCTGGTCTAAGCCACGTCAGGGAGTGGAGTCTAAGGGTCCCCTGGTTTTCACCAGAGCTCGCCGCAAGGTGGGTTGGGCTTGCTGCAGCAAGAGACCCACAGGTTGCTACCCCTGTCGCAACTTGCTTGCAGTGATGGCCGAGATGCTTGCGAGGTACAGAATCAGAAGACAAACTCATGGTCGGGGACAGGCAGAAAGGTCAGGACAGGAAACAAACTGAACGAAGTCAGTGGACGTAAACAACGGTCAGAAACACAGGAAACTGGAACACAATTAACACTTTCTCGAGGGGCAATGAGCATGATAGATTCGGCAAGAATAGGATGAAGAGGCAGGGTTCAATAGGGTCATCGCCAGTGAAAACAGATCTTTGAATTTCACTGAGCTGCCACACGCGCCCTTGTAGTAGTTCAACAAGGTAAGAGGAGAAGTGAGTAGGATGAGCTGGGACCCGGTCTGCGAGTGCACCGTCGTGGCACCACTCACAGAACCCACGGCAGTGATGGGGTATGGGCACGCCTGTGATCCGATGTGTGGGTCCCAGAAGACCAATAACAGTAGGCCTTCCCCTCTTTCAAGCCTGGAAAAAACTCTGTAGCAGCTCATGGTCCAGGATGTTGGCTTCTGGCTCCCAGGATCTTTATTCTAGCCTGAAATACTTTCTGTCAACAAAAAAGTGTTGCCTCCCCTGGATCATCTTCATGGTCAGAATCTCTTTCACAACATAGACATTGGTGGTATCAGCTTGAGGATGACCTTTTGAGAGAAACAATTGAAGACCACCAGTTTCATAAGGGAGACATGGAAGGAGTTTCGGGATGTGCTTCGTGGGAGGCAGGCAGAGCTTATAAACCACAGGATTGATCTGTTCAATCACCTCGAATGGCCCTATGAACCGAGGACACAGCATTTAGTTGTGAATCTTCAACTGTATATATTTAGCAGACAGCCACACCTTGTCTCCAGGAGCAGAGGTGAGGGGAGGTCTTCTCCTTTTATCCGCTTGGAACTTCATACAGGCTGATGCCCGTTGCAAGGACTGGCGTCTCATTCCAAATGGTTGTCAGATTCCAGACCAGATCGTCCACAGCGGGGACATCAGAAGATTTAGACAGAGGGAGTGTTGGGTGGGGATGTTGTCAATAGATTATGTAAAACTGGGAGGCGCCAGCAGAATCCGAATGCCTGAGTTGTAGGAGAACTCCCCCAAGCTGGAAAAGTCATCTTGATGTGCTGATACAAGTAATTGCCCGAGGCCTGGTTGACCCTCTCAACTTGACCATTAGACTGAGGATGGTAGGCAGAGGAGAAGTTCAGTTTTACCTATAGCTGAGAGCAAAGGGTACCCCAAAACCTTGACACAAATTGGACTCCACAATCCGAGACAATATGCTGAGGAAGACAATATGGTGAGGCGTGGAGCAGGAGGGCAACCCCGGTAGTGATATGAAATGTGACATTTTCGAAAAATGGTCTGTAACTACCCAATAGACAGTATCACTGGAGGAGGGCGGAAGATTGGTGATGAAGTCAATTGCAATGTGAATCCAGGGACTTTTTGGAATAGGTAAAGGTTGCAGCAGGGCTGCCAGCTTGAGGCAAAGTGTTTTGTTGCAGGAACAACTAGTATAGTTTCCATGAATTCTTTGATATCTTTAACAAGATCTGGCCACCAGTAGAAACGAGAGATCAATTGGTAAGATTTTCGAGGACCGGAATGCCCAGCCACCAAAGAGCAATGTCCCCATTTTAGGATCCCCTTCTGGATCGCAGGACACACATAAGTCTTCCCTGGAGGAACACATTGAAGGTCTATAGGGGCTGCAGAAATCAGGCATTCGGAAGATATGATGTGCCGTGGAGCTGCCTCTTCACCAACAACATCAGAAGCACAGGAGAGGGCTTCGGTCTTGATGTTCTTCTCTGCAGGACAGAAATGGATCAGGAAACTAAAAGGGGAGAAGAAGATGGACCACCTGGCTTGTTGTGGATTTAGACATTACATAGTTACATAGTTTGTGTAACGGTTGGGCGGCGCTGACAGACTTATGCCGAGGCGCCGACCGCTGACATCTGGGTGTTGATCCTCTGTGATCACCGCAGGCGAGGTGGTAGCTGGAGGACCACGCCAGGAAGCGGAGTCTAAGGGGCCCCTGGTCTTCACCAGAGCCCGCCACAAAGCGGGATGGACTTGGCTGCGGGACCCCCAGGTCGCTACCCCTGACGTGGCTACCTGCCGTGACAGCCGAGGTGCAGGACAGGAATCCAGGTAGTGGTATTTGGGAACGCAGGAAAATGTACAGCAGGATACAGGAGGGATAAACGTACACATAGCACCACAGGATATGGGGGAACTGCGGGTAACCAGAGGTACAGCCCCGGGGAAATTACGGAGATCATCGGAACAGGAGAGCAGTACCGGACAGAACACGGCAGGTACAGCAGACACAAGCAACAGAAGGGGCCCCAGGAGCTCAGATGGGAAGAGCAACTGGCCAGCAACTGGGGTTTTTAAAGTCTCCAAAACAGACCTGAGTGTGGAGGAGCTCAAGATGGGAAGCACTAGACAAGAAAGACTCAACGACTGCAATTAACGACCCGAGTAAAGACAAGAACTTCCTCTTATCCCAGAGGTCAGGGGGTAAAGAGGAGGGTCAAAAAAAGGAAATAAAAAATAGGCAGGAAGCTCCGTGGCACCCCCTAGGAGGATAGTGACAGACAGGACCCGGGAAAGCAACAAGGGTGGAAAGGACGGAAAAATACATAAAAACGGGCGGGACCCCTGCACGGGGAGCCTCAGCAAGCCCATGGCAGGCAGGGAAAGGGCCCAAAAGGGTCCAAGGCAGGGACACGGCATAAAACGTGACAGTTTGTAAGGCCCCGAAAAAAAAGACAAACGTCCACCCGTTCACCCTATTTTGCTAAAGTTTTTTAAAACCGAGGAAGGGCAAAAACCCCCCCTAAGGGTAGAAGCCAATTTTTTTTTTTTGGGGGGGAAAACAAATCCTTCCCTGACTCCAATCTGAAAATCAGAATAAATCCCGGTTTTCAACGACCCTACTCCAAAACCCCTGTTACAAAAACTTAAAAAGGGTGGACTTTCTCTAGTTTGCCGAAAAAAAAAATTCTTTTTTAAAAAGGGCTATTGACCCGGCTGGACGTCTTTTTAGTTGAAGTTATAAATAGCAAGGAAATATGCGTTTCGTTGTAGACCCCACTTCCTCGTTTCATGGAAAATTTCCACCTTTTGGGTCGCATACTCTGACCCCCTGCTCGGGCATACGGACAAAACGGGGGCAGACGGTGCGGAAGACCGTGATCTTCGGTTCCAAATATTTGGATGATTAAAAAAGTGTTGTGCCTTTCTAGAAGGTTAGTGCTTAAAATAAGTACTAGTGGTTCTTATTCAAAAGTCTCAATATTGCGCGAGGGAGCGCTGTCTCGTTTTTGTTTTTTTCTCTTGTACTCACTATAACTTGTTATTTTATTACGCTCCAGAAATGCATCCAAACCCTTTTTTAACTGTGTTATTGAATTCACCATAACAATGTCCTCTGGCAGAGAGTTCCACAGTTTCACTGCTCTAACAGTAAAGAATCCCTTTTTATGTTTATATAGACACCTTCTTTCCTCAAGCCATAGAGGATGCCCCTTTGTTCTGGATACAGTCCTAGGTATAAATAAATCTTGAGAAAGATCTCTATATTGACCTTTAATGTATTTAAACATATTTATTATGTCCCCCCGAAGCCATCTTTTCTCTAAATTAAATAACCCTAATCTTGCTAATCTTTCTGGGTATTAAAGTTCACCCAGTCCTTTTATTATTTTTGTTGCCCGCCTTTGTACCTGTTCAAGCTCTACAATGTCTTTCCCGTGCACCGGTGCCCAAAACTGTACACAATATTCCATGTGTGGTCTGACCAGTGACTTGTATAATGGTAGAATAATGTTCTCATCATGTGCATGTATGCCCCTTTTAATACACCCCATAATTAGAGATGGGCGAATTTCTAAAAAATTTGGTTCGCCGACTTCGCAGAATTTTCCGACAAAATTCATTTCGATCCGAAACAGCTATTTCCAGGCTGCAGAGAGCCTGTAAGGTGCTGTAGAACATTGTGCCGTGCTTAAATATGCAGAGGGAGATTGGTTTGGTCTTCATACAATGCTGTTTTTTTTAGTATGACACGCATATAACTGCCGCCGCTCTTAGAATCGCTTCACTATAAAATTCCCTGGGCACTTACGGGGGCAAAACTGACCAAAAAATTTAAGCAGGAATGCAGCCTGATAAAGATCCTACCATAGCGTCAAAGAACACAGTAGTAGGTTACTGGAGCCGCCACAGATCGCAGCACAGTAAGGGGACGTCACAGCAGGGGTCACTCCATGAAGCCAGAGCTTTAAACTGTCACAAAATAAGACAGAACCTGTTCTGTTAAACGCTAATACATGTAGAGGCCCCCCGAATGAGTGGAGAGGTGCCCGGCAGTAAATTTTTTGCGTTGACGTCTCTGATTAAATTTTGCCCTCCCTTTCATCCGTCAGTGTCTGCTTTCAATCGGTCAATAATCCATCAGTATTGCTAAGGCCAAAAACAAACAGATACAAAACAGAGTTTGACCAGAAAAATGGGATATTTGCATGTCTTCTGTGTTCTGTATCCACTCCTGCTTTTGGCTAGACAATCCTGATCCTTCCCATTCCTTCTGACAGGTGAAAAAAATGGGAAAACTAAACATTGTGGCAACGTCAGAGTGGTGAGGGTGGAAACAGCATTAGGAAACCACAGGATGTTCCAGTGAAACAGCGGTCACTTGGCAGCAGCATGAGTAGGCCACAGAGTGGCACAATCACAAATTCTGGAGGTGGCAGCAACATCAGGAGCCCACAAAGTGGCACAATGACACAGTGTGGAGATGACGTAATCAACAACAGCAGCATGAGGTCAGACAGTGGCACAATGACATTCTGGAGGTGGCAAAAACAGGAGTAGGCCACAGAGTGGCACGATGACACCGTGCGTAGGTCACGACAGCAGCCACAGCAGCAGCATGAGGTCAGACAGTGGCACAATCACATTCTGGACTTGGCAAAAACAGTAGTAGGCCACAGAGTGGCACAATGACAGAGTGTGGAGGTCACAGCAGGTGCAACAGCAGCAGCATGAAGTCAGACAGTGGCACAATGACATTCTGGAGGTGGCAAAAACAGGAGTAGGCCACAGAGTGGCACAATGACAGAGAGTGGAGGTGAGGCAGGAGCAACAGCATGAGGTCAGAGAGTGGCACAATGACAGGGTGTGGAGGTGACCGCAGCAGCAACAACAGCATCAGCAGCATGAGGTCAGAGAGTGGCCCAATGACACAGTGTGGAGGTCACGGCACCAGCAACAGCAGCAGCAGCATGAGGTCTTAGAGTGGCACAATGACAGAGTGTGGAGGGGGTGGCAATACCAGTCCCTGGTAAAGATGTGGAAGGCAGATGGAGAAACTGGCAGCAGATGTGGGGGCTCAGGCGAATGGCGCTTTATAAAAAGTGGCTGAGGCAGGTAGTTTGAACCCAGACTCATTTCTCAAAGTTTTGGCGTGCCGTCATGGGATGAATCTGATCCTAAGGCATTGGGTGGGGAAATCCGGGGCCGATCCACCCCCTGATTCATCTTGACAAAGGTCATTCTTCCCTTTCGGGGGTGGACAACGGGTTCTCCTTGGGGGTAACGTGGATTGAAACCTGCCGCCTTTACGTGCCATCTAGAGCCCCCCTTCTGTTTTCCATTTTTGGGGAGAAAAGAAACCTTTAACCCAAACCATCCCAAAGCCAATTGCCAGGCTTTTGGTTTGGAAATTTTTGCCTTTCCGTTTGGTGGACACAGAGGGGTTCCGTCCTCATGGGCCCTAGCCGCCCCCAATCCCAATGCCAACGGGCATTTCTTTGCCAGAAAAACCTCCCTCCCGGGCCCGCCCGTGTCATCTAAAATTTCAAGCGCGTTGTTGCATCTGTGCCGGGAAAAAGCCCATTGACCCCGACACATGGACTAGAAAGCACGGCGAGGCTGCTATATCTTGTGACAGCTCCCTGGGTGAGGGGTGGAGTTTTTTGGGGGGTAGGGGGTTTCCCAGATCGGCGCACCCCTTTCAAAACCGCGGGGGAGGTGCAGGGTATTTCCCCCAAGGTCCTCTGGGGGCATCACGTCCCCCAGAGAATCGGTGTTGAAATTAATCTGTCTTGGAGACCATCAACCACAGGTCAGGGCTGTGGACGACTTCCCTAACGAGACAAGCGGGGCGGGGTGCAAAACCTTGGCCAGAAGGTGGTGGCGATAACGGGTGAAATTGCTGGCCACCCTCAAGATCGGTGGGCGGAGCAACCCCCTGCCTGGCACATGTCATGAACCTTGTCGCCCCAAAAAATTTCTAAAGAGCTCCCCGGGGGTCTGGAGCCTGCTGAGGAAGGCTCGACCCTTCCTCCGTTCACCCCCTGCTTCGTCGCCTGGCGCGTTGCAGCGATTTGGCCTCCCTGTCAACCCCCTCATTGTTGACGTGGCAACACGCTGGAATTCCACCCTCCACATGCCCCGCGTTTGTGGCAAGGAAAATTTCAATTACGTAGTACAAGTGACACTGGCCTGACAAGCGCGGTGGGGCCTCGGGGTGTTGACCCCGAAGTGGAAGCAGGTAAAAAGAGCTCTGCACAATCCTTGCAAGTTTAAAAGAACCACCAAAAATGGTCTGGGGACATGCCCCGTTACGGCATTGTGGTGATCTTGTTCTGGAACGATCTTTGGGACACCCCTGAAACATCAGGCCCCCAGCGCCGGAGGAGGGACGGCACGATGCGGACAGGGAGCCTTTCTCTCCATCGAATCCACAAGTCCCGACAGTTTCCCCAATTTTATCGGTCTTCATTAGGCAGTGTTCGGGGTCCAGGGCTAGTCAGGCACGCATATCTCAAGTGCATCTTGGGGAAAAGTCAGGGTGTGTTAAACGTGTGCCAGAGGCAGCGGAGGAGGAGGAGGAGGAGGTATTCCCGACACCGGGGTTACCAGCCCCTGCCTTGGGAAAGGGGTTTTGGCGCGAATTTGAGGCGGGAGGAGGAAGATGGGAAAGATCATTTTGTTCCCCCTGCCCTAGAGGGGGGGAAATAAAGGGCTTAAACCTCACATGAGGCTTGGATGTCCTTTTTCCCCAAATATTTCACATTAAGGCCTCAAAATAAAAAAACAGTTATGGGTCCCACCCTCGGATCCCCGGGCAAACAAAACTAGAACTTTCCTTTCCCACCCACCCAAATAGAGAGTAAAAATGCAGGAAATGGAGCCTTGTGATTATAAAACTGGAGACATCTGTTGGTTGCTTCATTCTTCAAAGTCACGGTGGAAAAACATCGCAAAACCGTCAGCATAGAGTGCCAATACCCATACGGCACAGCAGCAGGAAAGGGGCAAAAGCCTAAGGGTGACCCTCTGGCAACTTTATTTACCACTCACAATGCATGCAATGCAGGGCATACATAAACACACAGAAACAGCTATCGTGTTCAAACCGGTTTTTGGATGTGTTCCGGACCCATGGATTCGGGGTATAAAAAATTGGACGAAGGGCCCGAGCTCGCTCGCCACCCCATAGAGGTTTTGTCCTGCCAGCAGCCGGGTCATACGACGGACCTTCAGACAGCGGGAGGAGTCATTACAGAAAAACGCACCCGGCTTTCCAAAATTTAATGTGGATCGTTGACTTTCATCAAGAGAATGGGCATGGATCTCTGATGATGTTTTGGGGCCCCAATTGCCGAGGTCACAATTTAGTTGGGGTTTCTACTTCACATTTCCTCTTAAAAAAAATGGCCTCGGGAAAACTTTTTTTTTAAATGATATTTCTTATACAATTTTTTTTTCCCTTTCCCCAAACAGTTCTTTTGCTGGTTTGCTGTGAGGAGACTGTAAAAGCAGCAAGGTTTTTATGACAACACCATTTTCTATTTACTTCTTTATCTTTAATTTTTGTTTGTCAATTATTTGGAGGCTTTTTTTCTGTGAGATACAGCTTTAATTAGGGTCTTTAAAACAAAATTTGTGGCTTTAATTGGCATTTCCCCATACAATTTTTAATGTGGCTGAGAAGTCATTTTTTATAATTTTTTGGGTCATGTTGCTGTGAGATCAGCTATAACTGGTCCTTTTGGAACGAAATGTGGTTCTAAGTGGCATTTCTCCATCAAAATTTTTTAATAGTGGTGAGAATTCATTTTATTTTTTTTTGGGGGTCAGTTGCTGTGAGATACAGCTTAATCAGGCCCTTTTTGGAAAACAAAATGTGGCTTTAAGGGGTTTTTCCCTCAAAATTTTTTAACAGGGGCTGAGAAGCATTTTTAGTATTTTTTTGGGGGTCATGTTGCTGTAATACAGCAATAATTTGGTCCTTTGGGAAACAAAAAATGTGGTTTTAAAGGGAAAATTTCTCCCTCAATTTTTTAACAGGGGTGAGAAGTTTTTTAAAATTTTTTTGGGTCATGCTGTTTGAAATCAGCAATACTACGGTCCTATTCCCAAAAAAAATTTTTTTCAAACAACTTTGTTCTTCACAATTGTAAAAAGGGGGCTATGGGTATGTTTTGAATTTTTTGGGGAAATTTTTGCTGGACATGCAGTATCTACAGGCCCTTTTTATAAAAAAATTTTGTTTCTAACAGACTTTTTGTTCTTCACTAGTCAAGAGTGGCTCTGGGTGATGGTGTGTCAGAACGGAATTGGTAGGACATTTAATGGACACATACTAAAAAATGATTTTTTTTGAAAGATTTTTAACATAGTAGCAACCCCTGTAGTGAGACAACCATTTAAAAAAATTAAAAAAAAAAGAGAAAAAAAGACATGGGGGGATTCCATCCTATTTTAAAAACTTTTGGTTTTCAGAATTAAACTACTAAAAAACTTGCATGTACAAAATAGTGGAAAAAAAATTTCCTCGAATTGTAAAAGGGGAGGTACGGGAAGACTTGCCCAGTGTGGTTATTAGAGGACGGGAGATGGAGCAGGGACAGAGAACAAAGAACAGAGAAAATTTCCCTCCCCATGTTGATAAAATGGAAAAAAATGCCAGAAAAGGGCACCTGGGGGGAAAACAGGACATTAACCCCCAGTTTTCCAAGTGAAGCTCAATTGGTCCGCCTCATAGGAGGGAAAAGGTACCCAGGTTTGACTGTTACTGAGAAGGCGGGAGGTCTTACCTACATTCCCGCTTCCGCCCTACTTTTTTGTTGCTGCGTTAAGGACATTTTTCCCGTGTTAATAAATGACGGACCCCCAGCCCGGCCTCACCCCCCCACTTTTAACCCCCTGGAGCAAAACCCTGCGTGTTAAAGTGCCGACGTACCCGGGCTCTCACCGCACCCACGTAAGTCTTTCCCGGCAGGGGACCCCCGTGTTAACTGGCTGACGGCAGCACGGCTCTCCCCATTAGGGGAAACCAGGAGAGTTTAAAATTTTCTTAAAAAATCAGATTTTGAAAAAGGTGATTTCTGTGAGGTTAAGTAGTGTAAAAAGGGGTCCAGGGGCCTGACACAAATTGCCAAAATTTTAGGCTTAAAATTTTTGGGGGTTTAGTCCCCTATGGGGTGCATCATTTGATCTCCAGGGGGTCTGCCTCTAATCAGAAGAAGGATTTGGAGAAAAAAGAAAAACCCTTGAATTGATTAGCTGAATCACTTCAGAACCAGGGAGGGCAAAATGTCTTTTCAACTAAGAAGTTTTTGGGGATGATTACGACATTTTTTTTACTTTGGGGTTGTGGGGAATTAAACTCAAACGTGTAAAAAATACCTTTAAAAACGCAGGGGGGGGTGTATGTTGTTGTTATCAACTTGAAAAAAAAAACAAAATGATAATTAAAGTAAACTATAAATTAAAACTTCCCTAAATAAATTTTTGTAAACAAAAAGTCGTTACCAAAAAAATTTTAAATAAAGACGTCACTGTAAAAAAATGCTAGTGCCACTTTGTGATCTGGGGTCAAAAAATTTAGGGGTCATTTGCGGTATAGGACAGTTTTAGTCAAGTCCCGTTAAACAAAAATGGGGTTTTAAAACTCCTTTTTCTGGCCTTTTTAAATCTGGAGGTTATGAGGTTTGGGCTCATGCGTGGTCAGGCAGGGATAGTCTATGTCCCCGTGAAAAATAAAAAGGTGGTTCAAAAAGACTCTTTTTTCCCCGGGACTTTTTAATCTGTGGGTCAAAAGGTTTGAGGTCACATGTGGTCCAGGGCAGGGATAGTCTGTCCAGTTCAACTAAAATGGTGGTTGAAGGGCTCCCATTTCCGGGATTTTTTTAATCTGTGGGGCAGACAGGTTTGGGGCTATGCGTGGGCCCGGACAGGATGTCAATGTCCATGAAACTAAAATGGTGTTCAAAGACCTTTTCCCCCGCACTTTTTAATCTGTGGGTCAGACAGGTTTAATGGTCTTTTTGTGGTACAAGAAGATATAGTCAATTTTCCCGTGAAACTTAAATGGTGGTTGAAAGATCCTTTTTCTGGCACTTTTTAAAAAAGGGGGGCATGCAGGTTTGGGGCTCTGCTGTGGCCCGGAAGGTATAGTCAAAAGGGTTTAAACTAAAAAGGGGTTTTAAAGACTCCTTTTTTTCCCACAAATTTTTAATCTGGGGGCGAGGTTCTGGGGTCATGTGTGGCCCCGGCAGGGATATCAATGTCCAGTGAAACTAAAAAGGGGTTCAAAGATCCTTTTCCCAGCACTTTTTAATCTGTTGGTCAGACAGGTTTAATGGTCATTCTGTGGTACCGGGGAAAATAAGTCAATGTCCCTTTAAACTAAAATGGTGGTTGAAAGACTCCTTTTTCCGGCACTTTTAAAATTGGGGCTGAAGGTTTGGGGGCATGCTAGGCCCAGGCGGATAGTCAGGTCCCGTGGGGAAAATAAAATATGGGTTTAAAAAATCCTTTTTGCGGCACTTTTTAAAAACTGGGGGTCATCAGGTTTGGGGTATGCTGTGGGCCGGACGGTTTAAAATCAATGTCCCGTGAAACGAAATGGGGGTTAAAGACTCATTTTTTTTCGGCACTTTTTAAATCTGTGGGCATGCAGGGGTTTTGGGGCTCATGCTGTGGCCTGGGCGGTTAGTCAATTTTCCAGTGAAAATAAAATGGGGGTTTAGAGATCCTTTTCCCCCCCATTTTTATCTGGGGGTCATCAGGTTTGGGGGTCATGCTGTGGCTCGGAAGGTATAGTCAAAAAGCCCGTGAAACTAAAATGGTGGTTCAAAAACTCCTTTTTTTGGCATTTTTTAAATCTGGGGGTCATGCGGTTTGGGGCCTTTCTGGGCCCGGACAGGTATTGTGAATGTCCCCGTGAAAATAAATGGTGGTTAAAGACTCCTTTTTCCGGCACTTTTTAAATCTGGGGGGCATGAGGTTTGGGACTCATCTGTGGGCCCGGAAAGGGATAGTCAATGTCCAGTGAAACTAAATGGTGGTTTAATTACAATACGTACATTCTGGGGGCCCAGGCTGATAACATTTTTTATCCCCCCGGGGTTTTTTTTAATTTCCTGCACAAAAAAAAGGGTATCATAAGGTTTAATCTGATTATCACCCTGCTATCTCGGATATAATACTAAATTACCTACAACCCAAAAGGGAAAAAGAAATTTTCGAATACTTTTTTACTTAGAAACATGGCAGTAGCCTTTGTACCCCACAAAACTTTTTAGGGGCTCTACCACAAAGAATTTTTCACAAAATACATCTGCGTGGTTCTCCCCTACCAGACTACCCCCTATGTCCCCCAACTCCTCTAATCAATGTTGGAAGGGCTGTGGGCCAAGGTAGTATGTTTCACTGTGGGCGGCTGCCCGTCATTAGGGGAATTGGTCTGCGATAGAGCACTAATATTGAAAATAATAAAGTTCAATTAAATTAACTCCTCATTTAGCGTTCCGATATCGGTTTTTCTGGATCTTCCCCCCCTCAAATTTTGGACAGTTACCTTCCCTATCCTTGTTCCCCTTGATGGCCATTGCTCCTTATGGAAAAATTCCTGCACTCCTTCTATTACAAAAAAATACCCGGGTTTTTTTTATAAAAAGTGAATGTGAGTTCGTTTATGGACCCTCCCTTTGTTCCCAAAAAAAGACAAAGTTGGGCATTATGGGGTGTCCCCTTTTCACACTATGCCCCTTAATCCTTTTTCATTGTTTCTTTTAAATTTAAAAATATTGCTCCAGATTTATGTATTGCTTGTTATTTTTTTTTAATACTTTATACTGCTTGTGTCCTTTAATATATCCATGTCACTCCCAGATTTTTGTATTTTCCCCCTTTTTACATTATCAAAGTTATTAATTTAAAAAAGGGGTTTTTTCCACCAGTTGTTGATGGGAACCTCCAAAAAAAGGGTATTTAATCATTTTTAAATATATGGTTAAAAAAAGTGAAAACCTGAGAGCTAAGCTTTTCTCAATCCCCCTTTTTTCCACAAAACTTTCCTAGTCATTTCCCCGGGCTGAATCCTTCTTATTGATGAAGGGGAAATGAATGGTCTTTTAAGGACCGGGTAGCAAATTTTTCTTTTGTATACAGAATAACTAGCTTAGTGTTATTGACCCCTGTTTTTATTGTGAAGAAGTTTTTCAAGGGGGCTGTTTTTGAATGGTGTTCTCTTTTGTATACAGAATTCACAATTTATGTTTATTTTTTGAGGAACAGTCCCGGCCCCCCTTATCAGGGCTCTGTTCTCTGTTTGGTGGTGTCTGTGTGCGTCTCGTCAGCCCGTGATTTGTTTACTTAAATTGCTTTTTAGCAGATAAGGTTTTCCTGCAGTGCAGTGGTATGAGCCTGTGTTTGCGTTTTGAACCCACTGTTGTACTGTTTATTAGTTCACTTAGTTTTGAGACACCCCCTTGGATTCCTCACTTCCCCCTCCCCTCTCCCTCCCCCCCCTCCGCTTCATGACTCAGCGTGATTTGTTTACATTTTGCCGGGTAAGCGAAAGGTTTAAAATCTTTGTTCTTGGGAAATCCCCTTTTTAAATTACCTGTTTAAGATGACACTTTGTAATTTCTACTGTTTGTCAAGTTTAGCCTTGACCGGCATGTGTTTGAAAATTGTATTTTTTACCTTTCAAAAAAAAGTTTAAAAAACAAAAAAGGTGGTTGAAAGACTCCTTTTTGCGCACTTTTTAATTGGGGGGGTATGCAGGTTTGGGGTCATGCTGTGGCCCAGGACAGTTATAGGAAATGTCCATAAACTAAAATGGTGGTTTAAAAAATTCCCCTTTTCCCCCACTTTTTAATCTGTGGGTCAGACAGGTTTAATGGTCATTCTGCGGTACAGGACAGATATGTCAATGTCCATGAAACTAAAAGGGGGTTAAAAACTCCCTTTTTGCGGCACTTTTTAAAACTGGGGTCATGCAGGTTTGGGGCTCATGCTGTGCCCAGGACAGGTATTTTAATGTCCCTGAAACTAAATGGGGGTTGAAGATCCTTTTTTTAGGGATTTTTAAATTGGGGGTCATGCAGGTTGGGCTCATGTGTGGCCCCCGGCAGGTATGTCAAAGTCCAGTGAAAATAAAATTGGTACGGACTCCTTTTCCCCGACACTCTTTTTAAACTGGGGTCATGCAGGTTTGGGGCTATGTGTGGCCCCGGGGCAGGTTAGTCAATATCCAGTAAAACTAAAATGGTAGTTTTAAAAAACCCTTTTTCCGGGACTTTTTAAAAACTGGGGGTTTATGCAGGTTTGGGGCTTTGCTGGGCCCAGGACAGGTAAGGAAATGTCCCGTGAAAACTAAAATGGTGGTTGAAAGATCCTTTTTTAGCACTATTTAATCTGGGGGTCATCAGGGGGTTTTGGGCTCATGCTGGGCCCAGGACAGGTATAGTCAAAATTTTGAAACTAAAATTTGGTGGTTAAAGATCCTTTTCCCACACTTTTTAATCTGTGGGCAACAGGTTTAAAGGTTATTCGCGGTCAGGACAGATATAGTCAATGTCCAGTGAAATAAAAAAGGGGGTTGAAAGACTCCTTTTTTCCGGCACTTTTTTTAAATCTGGGGGGCATGCAGGTTTGGGGCTCTGCTGTGGCCCCGG
>JAODAL010039079.1:0-38407 GCA_025379985.1 Phyllomedusa bahiana
GTAAATTCTCCTGGGGAGGGAAACTGAAGCAAGAGTAAAAGTAACCCCAATGATATTGTGGGATAATTCAAAAACCTTGAATATTTAAAGTAAAAACAATAGAGGACAGTGGAGAAATACTTAAAATGTCTTTCTTGTTTAGAAGCCGTTCCTGGTGGAGCTCGTAGAGGTTATTTGTCCCTTTCAGACAAAGCCAAGACACAGCTCTCAGAGACGGATACAACAAAATGCACTTAAAGGATCTGACATCCTGGGCACCTCCTATACTTAGGACAATGAGACTGAGGGTTAAAATGGCCTCCTTAAAATTTTCATCTCAAAACTCTTTACTATCTCAGGGTATTCCCTTAAATATAAAACCCCAGATTAATTTATAGGGTCTAAGTGCCGGAAAATTTGCGATTGGGGCGCTACTTGGGGTTTTCCGAGGGCATGAGGGGACCCGGAAAAAAATCTGCCAAAGTTTTCATTTCCCTGGGGGATACCCTTGATATTCATGGAAAAATATCCAAAATTTTAAAAATTAACTTATATAAAAAGTCATAAAAAAAGAAATAGATAAAAAAAAAGATGCTAGACGGTGGGAGGTGAACCCAGGGGGGTCGCATGTTTCTGCCACTAGGTAGAGTAAAGCAGGTTACCAAAACACCCAAAAAGGTTTTCCTGGGGGGGGTTAAAAACCATTCCGGGATGTTGTCAGGGAAAAGTAAGGCGGTTTGGAAAGCCAAATCTATAGGTTAAAAAGGCTGTTTTTAGCTTTCCACAACTTTTAAATGGAGTAGGCAAAGTGTTGGGGGGGTAATACTCCCTTGGGGGTTCCCCAAAAGGGTTTGTACAGGTGCCTACCTATAAAAATCTGGTGAACTGGGGGTGTGGGAGGCTACCCAAAAACTGGGGGCGACAGTGGGGAAAAAACTGGGGCCCCGGAGGCTTGAGGGAAGCCCATACTGATCAGTAAGAATATTGTGGTTTTAGGGGAAACTTTTGAACTACCCATCATATAAAAGGGGGGATTTTAAATTTTAGATAGGGAAATAAAAAAATAGATAATAAAAGATAATAATAGTAATATGAGAAATAATAATAGATTTAGATAGATAGATAGATAGATATAACAGATAATAGGGGGACTTGTTTTAAAATAGAAAAGATAAAATAATAGATTAATAGATTTGATAGATAGATAGATAGATATAGAAAAATAGGGTAGATAGTAATGGGTAGATTAAAAGATTAAAGAACTTTATAAAATGTAAAAAGCATAGACCAATTTTATTACGCGAATTTTTTTCCATGCAGGGAAAACAGGGGAATGGTTTAAAATGGTTTTAAAAAAAGGGAATAAAGCCCCAAAAAATATGTTAAAAAGGTAAAACAAAATGTATCCCCTCAACATATAGAGTTGTGCAAACTTAGGCTTAGCCAACATATTAAACCTACTCCCCAGGGTCATCATGGGCCCCCATCCCAAAAGGGGGTATATTTAGCATAAATCTGATTAATCCAATTTCACTTATAAATTTTTACTAACAATAGTCAAAGGGGTTAAAAAATTTTTTGTATGATAATAAAATTTAGATAATAAAGATAAATAATAATATGGGGAAAATAGACAGGGTAGATAGATAATTAAATAATTGATAAGGGTTTGATAGATAGATAGATAATATGGAAAAAGATAATAATAAAATATGGGGTTGATAGATAGATAGATAGAAAAGATAGATAAATAGCGAATATAGGGAATTAATTTGACAGATTTGGGGGGGGGGATAGATATTTATAGGGTAGATAGATATGGATAGATGATAATGGGTAGAAATATGAGATAGTAATAAAATGGGGTAGATAGAAAATACGGAAAATGAAAGGGAGGGTTGTAGCAGATTTTGAGATAGATAATAGAAGATAGATAATAATAATAATAATTTTGGGGTATAGATAGATAATAGATAGATAATATGGATGGGTAGAAAATAGATAGATAATATGGGGTAAAAAGATAGATAGTATGGGGTTGGGGTAATAATAGATTTGATGATTTAATAGATAGTTTGAAGGGATAATAATTTGATAATAAATAATGATAGGGATAGATAGATAGATAGAAAAGATTTGTATAGATAGTAGATAATAGATAGATAAAATATAATGATAATATTAGATGATTGTTTTTGGGGTAGTAGAAATAATAATAATTTAAAAAATAATTTTAGGGAAATTGTAGACAGATATGAATAGATTTAAAAATAAATATGTGATAAATAGATAATTTTGGGTTAAAAGATAATAGATAATAATAATAATAGAATGGGGGAAAATTTGTTTAAAAATAGATTAAAAGATAGATAATAATAGGGTTGAATAGATTTGATATAGATAATAAAGGGGTAAAAGAAAAAAATAGATGTGAATTTAAAAATTTTTTAGATTGGAAAAATTTTGATAGTTATGGGGTTTGATAATAATAGATAATTTTGATATAGGGGATTGTTTTCTTTATAAATAATAAAGTTTGATATTTATTGATAAGTTTTTTTAAAAATAGTTTAAAAGGATAAAAATAATTTAAAAATGATTAAAAATTTTGAGGGATTAATATAGATAGCTTGAAATAGAAATAAAGATTATAGATTGATTTTGGGGTAGAAGATAAAATAATATGGGGAAATGATAGTAGGGTATTTGGGGGTAATTTGATAATAATAAATTTCGAATATAGGGAGATTGATAACAATATAAAATAGGGTTGATAGAAAAGATTGAAAATTTGATGATATTTTTGTTTGATAATAAAAGGGAATTATAAAAGATATTTTAAAAAATATTTAACTAATAGGAGATTAAAAATGGGGAAAAAAGATAAATAAAATAAAGGGTTTGTTTAAAAAATAGATAATATGGGGTAAATAATAATAAAAGATAGGGGTAGATAGATAATAGATATGGGGTTTTAATAGATAGATAGTTTGATTTGAGTTTGAAGATAATAAAAAGATAGCTATGGAAAAAAATCGATAATATAAAAGAGATAGAAAAATATAGGGGATAGATTAAAAGATAGAAAATTGATAATAATATTGGGGTAGATAGATAGATAGATAATTTGATAGGGATTTGATAATAGAAGATAATTTGGGTATGGGGGAAGGTTTGATATGGGGTAGATAGATAATAAATAATAATATGAATAGTTTAAAAAGATAGATAATTAAAATAGAAAATATGAATAGATAATATGGGTTGAATTTGAAAGGGTATAAAAGAAGAAAGAAAATATGAGGTTTTAGATAGAAAAATAAAGGGGTAATAAATTTGATATGGGATATATGATAGTAATTTAAAAAATAGATGAAAAGGGGGTAATTTGAAGATAGATAATTTGTAGTAGATAATAATAAAGGGAAAACAGGATAAATACTGTAATAGGAGATGGGTATCTTTTTACAAACCCCGTAAAAATATGTCATAATAAAGTAAAATAAAAAACAAGAAGAAAAATGCCCCTCGAGTAGCTAGTTTGATTTGATTATGGGGTGATAGATAATAGATAATATGGGGTAGATAAAATTATAGGTTTGATAGATATGGGATAGATAAAATAGATAGGGATAGATAGATAGATAGATTGGAAAAATTGGGTTAGAAAAGATAGTAATTGATAGATAAAAAATATAGATAGATAAAATATAATGAAAGCTATGGAAAAAGTCGATAGTTTTAAGAAGATAAAATAGGGGGTAGATAGATTTAAAAATAATAATAATAATGTTTGATATTGGGGTAGATAAAATAGAAGATTTAAAATGGGGTAGAAATAAAAATAATTTTTTTATTTTTTTTGATAGAAAAATGGGTTTGATAAAGGGATAGAAAGATAGATAGATAATAAAAATAGATATAGATTTGATAGAAGATAGATAGATAGTTTGAAAATAGAAAATTTAATAGATAGATAATTTGGGTGATAGATAGAAAGAAAATGAATAAAATATGGAAAAAATCATAGATTGAGAAGAAAGAGAATAATATATGAGGGAATAAAATAATATAGATAATAAATAGAAAATGAGATAATAGTTTGATAGATATGAGATAATAATAGATAATAGATTAAATAGAAGATAATAATAGATTTAAAAAAAGATTTGTTTGGGGGTACTTTTATAGAAAACTTTGGGTTGATGGATATTTTTTGGACAACGTGTAAAAAATAAATTTTATACTAAAGTATATAAAAAAAAGATTTTAAATCACTCAGTTCCTTTTCCCCATTAATCTATTCCCTTTTCACTAAATTTTTCCTTTTTACCTAATTTTAAAAGTGCATGATCTCCAAAAAGAAAACAAAAATTTTTCCAGTAAAAAAAAACCCTTTTTAAAAGCAGACAGGGCAACTTTTGGGGCCTGCAGAAAAATTTTCAAAAAATTCTTTTGGAAATCCCCACATCAACCAGTCGCGTAAATTTGGAAAAATACGTTTAAAAGGGCAGGGGTGTGCACGGGTCTCCCCCTCTTATTTCTTCTCCCCTCTGTTAAAATTTCCAAAAAACTCTTTAGCACAAGGGGGATATTTTAAAAGAAACGGGAAAAAAGCAAAAATTTTCCCCGGGGGTTTTATATCTTTTGCTTTACAACAACTCAATAAAACCCCCTGCTAAAAGTTAAAAAAATGTCTCTCCAATTTCCAAGGGTTCTAAAAATTGCTTTAATATGCAACATTTTCTTTTGCCCTCTACTAAGGTTTTCCCTAGGGTTATATCTTGGGAAAAACTCCGCAGGGAAAAGGGGGGGTAAAAAATTTTTGGGTGTAACTTTTAGCCACATCCCAAATTTGGGGGGGAAAAAATATCCTTCATACAAGTGTCCTTCCTAAACTCCATCAAAAGCCATTACCTTGTTTCCCCGAAAATTAAAACCAGTCATTTTTTTTTATGCAAATTCCCGAGTTTGGCCCCCCCCTTTTGTGATGTTTGGATGAAATCACCCACATAATTTAAAACATGTGGTTTTTTTTTTTCAAACAATAAAATTTTGGGAAAAACTTTTTCTGGAAAAAAAAAAAAGAAATCCCCTAAAAACAAATTTTTTAGCTGTCTTTAAAGGGGCAAAAATTAATATAAACCCCTGTCTTATTTTTGGGGGAAAAAGGGAGGGAGCCTTTTTCTTGTTCTTTGCAACCCCAAACCCGGGGGGCGCAATAAGCTTGAATTTTTTGGGGTTTCCTCTCCCACCAAGGGATAACCCAAAGCCCCCCCCCAGTTAATATTTTAAAACAGGGTTCCCCCCCAGGTTTGTTTATACTAAAATGGGTCTTATTATGTTGGGGCATTTTTTTGGCCCCCCTTTTTGGGTCCCCCCGGGGCCCGTTGTGATGCCCCCAAACCCCATAGCTAAAAGCCTTTTTCTGCAACAATATGGGAAATGGGGGAAATTTATAAGCAACCCTTTAAAAGGAAAACTAAATTTAACTTCTTGCTAAAAAAACAAACAGCACAGGAGCAGGTTTAAAATACAATTTTCTATCTCCAAAATTTTCCCTTTCACAAAATCCACCATTTCTACAAATAACACTTCTAACATAAGCAAGAAAATAAAAAGGTACAGAGAAACCCCAATTCAAGGGGCAGGGGCAGGTTTTCACTCTTGTCAATCAAAAGTCAAACTGCCACTACAAACACCAATATGTCTAAATGATGCCATATAAGGGCACAAAAATGGTTTAGCCCCCCTCTTTTTTCAAAACACATGCTGAATATGCAGGGTCCAATATAGAAAACAAATAAACCCCTGACATTCAGGGGGCCCCGGGGAAAGTCAATCTGTTGGGGGTTGGGCTCGCCTTTTCTTCTCCAAACTGGGCCCAAAACCCCCATATTTTCCCCCCGATGAGTCCCTTCTCTTTTTCCTTTTTTTTTTCCATCCGGTTTCCGGAAAGCAATGTGTCTTCTCCGACCAAAAATCAAAAACCTTTCCCCGTAAATTTTACCACACAACAAAACAACCTTTATCTCTCTCTTTTCCAGCACTTCTATATCAATTCCCACCTATGTACAAACTCCCCATCCATAGCGCCCAAAATAGCATAAGTGCTCCCTTTGGTTCCCCACACAACTAAGGTGCTTCCAGATGATTATAGGGCCCCCATTTGTACCACTGTTAGGTAGGTACACACCCCATATAGTAGGCAGTCCCCCCAAATTAGGCAGGCATATTGGTAAATGCTCCTTTTAGGTACATTAGACCCTAAATATCAGAGAAGAAAAAGGCAGATAAGTAAATAGGTAGACCATCATTAGATTACCTCCCCCAGTAGTTATATAGATAGTCAGGGCCTCCTCCAGTAGTTATATAGATAGACAGGGCCTCCTCCAGGTGTTAGATAGAACCTCCCCCAAGTAGTTATATATGTAGTCAGGGCCTCCTTCAGGTGTTTTGTAGGTAAATAAGGCATTCCCCAAGTAGTTATATAGGTAAACAGAGCCTCCCCCAGTAGATATATAACTAGATATGGCCTCCTCCAGTAGATATATAGATAGTCAGGGCCTCCCCCAGTAGATATATAGATAGTCAGGGCCTCCCCCAGTAGATATATAGATAGCCAGGGCCTCCCCCAGTAAATATATAGTCAGGGCCTCCCCCAGTAAATATATAGTCAGGGCCTCCTTCAGTATATATATATAGATAGTCAGGGCCTCCCACAGTAAATATATAGTCAGGACCTCCTCCAGTACATATATAGATAGTCAGGGTCCCCAGAGCAGATATATAGATAGTCATGGCCCCCAGAGCAGATATATAGATAGCCAGGCCCCAGTGATTTAATAGTCAGGCTCCCGTAGATTATAGTAGTCGGGCCTCCCCCAGTAGTTATGATGCAGGGCACTTTGTAATGCGCCTGATTTCGGAAGGTGTGCAGGAGGCGGGGCGCACTACAACCGTACAAAGCTATAGATTTATAGCTTCAGTACGGCAATTCCAGGTGCATTACAGTCGGAACAGGTAGAGCACTTTAAAAGTGGTTTACCTGAGCCAGAAATGTCGTCCTAGCGCTAGAATGTGGCTGATTTATGGCCTGCAGTAGAGCGGGTTAAAAAATCAGGCGCATTCTACACTAATATAATGCGCATAAAAATTGGCGTCTCAACGGCAAAAATCATGCATGTCGCCCATAATGTCTGAGATTGATAGAAAACCTTTCTGCCGCGAGCTGCTTTTTAGTTGCACCAATGTCATTACATCCAAGATGACATCACGTCTAGTTGTCACTGCTCCACAGTTCTTACAGATTAAATCCCAAACAAGATGGCATCACATTTTACAATGATATCACATCTAGTTGTTATTACAAAATTTCCATTGATGAAATCCTATCCATGATTGTTACGAGCAACCCCGCAGGCCCGCATGTCAGGCCACAGGCGCACTTGTGTCCCCTCTCTCCGTGTGCTTCAGGGGACGAGTGGCGCCATGGTCCGCATATCAGATTGTGGGCACGCTCGTACTAACAATCGGGACTCACCTATCCACGCTCTTGCTCCTCTGCACTCCTCTGTCGGCCAGTGCATGTGCCAGCTCAGTGAAATATAAAGGGCCAGCGCACCAGTAATTGGCTAAATACCGGGATCTACTTAGACTCCGCTCCCTGGCGTGGCTTATACCCCTGCTTGCAGTGGTCCAGAGGATCCACACCTCAGTCCTGCCGTTACCGTAAGCCAGCCGTTACAATGATGACATCACGTCCAGTTGTTACTGCTCCACAATTCTCACTGATGACATCCTGTCTATTTCTTATTACCCTAGAGTTCACACCAATGTCCTCCAATTTATGATAACATCCAGTTGTTACTGCTCCTCAGTTCCCACTGATGACATCACACCTAGTTGTTACTGCTCCTCAGTTCCCACCGATTACATCACATCCATGATGACATCGAGTCTAGTAGCTACTACTTCAGAGTTCCTACCAATGAAATCCCATCCATGATGTCAACACGTCCAGTTGTTACTGCTCCACAGTTCCCACTGATGACATCATGTCCATATCTTATTACTCTAGAGTTCCCACCAATGACATCCGGTTTATTATGATGTTACATCTAGTTGTTACTGCTCCTCAGTTCCCACCGATGACATCACGTCCACAATGACATCATGCATAGTTGTTACCACTCCAGAGTTTCCACCAATAAAATCACGTCCATGATGACATCACACCTAGTTGTTACTGCTCCTCAGTTCCCACCAATGACATCTGGTTTATGATGACATTACATCTAGTTGTTACTGCACTTCAGTTCCCACTGATGACATCATGTCCTTGATGACATCACATCTAGTTGCTACCACTCCAGGGTTCCCACCAATAAGATCACATCCACAATGACATCACATTTAGTTGTTACTGCTCCTCAGTTCCCACCGACGACATCAGATCTATGATGGCATCACTTCTAGTGTCTACTACTTCAGAGTTCCCTCCAATGACATCCCATCCATGATGACAACATGTCCAGTTGTTACTGCTCCACAGTTCCCACTGATGACATTATGTCCATATCTTATTACTCTAGAGTTTCCACAAATGACATCCAGTTTATGATGACATTACACCTAGTTGTTACTGCTCCTCAGTTCCCACTGATGACATCACGTCCACGATGACATCATGCATAGTTGTTACCACTCTAGAGTTCCCACCAATACAATCATGCCCACGATGACATTACACCTAGTTGTTACTGCTCCTCAGTTCCCACTGATGACATCACATCCACGATGACATCATGTCTAGTTGCTACTACTTCAGAGTTCCCACCGATGAAATCCCATCCATGATGACAACACGTCCAGTAGTTACTGCTCCACAGTTCAGACTGATAACATCATGTCCATATCTTATTACTCTAGAGTTTCCACCAATGACATCCAGTTTAAGATGACATTACATCTAGTTGTTACTGCTCCTCAGTTCCCACTGATGACATCACATCCACAATGACATCACACCTAGTTGTTACCACTCCAGAGTTCCCACCAATAAAATCATGTCCACGATGACATCACGCCTAGTTGTTACTGCTCCAAAGGTCCTACAGATGACATACCATCCACGTTGACATCCCGCCTAGTTGTTACTGCTCCAAAGGTCCCACCGAGGATATCACGTCCACGATGACATCATGCCTAGTTGTTACTGCTCCAAGTTCCTACCGATGACATCACGTCCATAGTTCATTTGACCCTGCAGCCAATCAGTGACTTGCATGCACAGCACATTATCTAATGAAGACTTATGTGAACTAAGATGTGACATTATTCAATGGGGACTAGCAGGAAACAATGGAGCAATGACAGCTCTGGGGTAGTAGTGGCTTCAGAGTTGAATATGAGGGGTGTTATTTTGTAACTTTCCAAGGCAATTGGGAATTTTTTCTCTAAAAAAAATCTTGTACAACCTCTTTAATTACAAAATATGAATTTCTGCAATAATTTTGCAGCATAAACATTTGACCGCAGTTAGGCCTGACCTATTACTTTGCTAATGAAGTTGGTCGAGATCGCTCTTTTCAGAACACTCCAGTGATTAAATTATCGAATGTCTTCTATTTGCTCCTAATTGTAGAATCCTTACTTCACTCCATCAGCCTGGTGAGACTCTAATAGAAAACAGTAACCCCCGACGTGCCCGGGTGCTACCGAACGCCTCATTTCAGAGGATCGCTGTGGTCGTTTTGGGCATGGAGAGGGTTAAGGTAGTGCAATAATTTTTGTGCTCCTACTGTCATTTGTAATTGACTCATTTTAGCATAATATCGCTCCCGCTTCATATGTTTCCAGTCTCGAAATTCCCCCCTGGAGCTTTTTTACGGAATAATGTTTTGTCTTTGGAAACAAGAGTAATGCTTTGGATTGTTTTTAATAGAAGCAGAGTTATGTCATCAAAAATTAATTTAATTGAACTTGAGGTTATTTGTTTCCTTCAAGCTTTTTTTTTTCTCATTATCTTTTTTGTGGGGTTTTTTTTTTTTTTTCTTTTTGTATTTTTTTTTCTTAGCTAGGTAGAATGTTGCAGTGAGAAGTTTCCGAGCCGGCGTGGCTTTCATGTACAGTTCATGAAATCTGTCTCCTGGAGAGATCTGACGATGTTGTTTTTCATTATTTAAAGAATCTGTGGAAAGTTTAACGTTGCTTGGTATAAATTAGACCTCCGAGATGCAGTCATTTCGCTTTCAGGTCTTCTAAGAACGGTTCACTGGCTACGGCTATTCCTCCCCCACCCTTCCTGTATAGAGAGAGAGATTTATTTTTTATTATTTTATTTTTTTTTTTTTACTTTCACTGGCGGTGGATTGTGACCCAGAAACTTCTGTTTGAAAAAGAAACCTTATTTTCAGTACAAGATCCTCTAATTGTAAATATGAATGCCTTGTAGACAAAGTAAGACGGCGTTACCTGCCAACATTAAAGCCTGGATATATTGATGATTGTATACTAAGAAAAAACACTCAGCTAGTTATAGAGGAGCTAAATATGCTAATCACTGCTATAGAACCATGCACAGCCTAACCAGGCAGTGTGAGTCTGAAGCTGGCTGTGACTCTGTGAAACCCCTTTAAGGTCGTATAATATCTAGCCCCTTCTACCTCTTTAGTACCAAGCTCGCTACCTTGGAGGATGGCTAGAGGGCCTGGGTAGTCTGGAAAATATTGGTACACACACCGCTAAATTAGGTGCCTAATGGAAGGGATAAACCAAAAGGTACAGAAACCAAAACCAGCAGTTTCCATCCACTATATATAAAGCCCCATCTGCAGGTTTTTCGCACTGTCTGACATGAAATCAGAATAAACCTTCCCTGTTTTAGGTCAATTAGGAACCAAAATTATTTATATTTGCCAAATGCAGAATAATGAGAGAGAGAATTTTTAAGGCATTTTTATTACTTTCTGCAAAGTCAAAAGTTTACATACACTGGGATTACTCTGCCTTTCAACAATTTGGGACCGCCCATATGATGAGGTCTTTGGAAGCTTCTAATAAGTTTATTGGCAACATCTGAGTTAATTAGAGACACACTTGGGGATGTATTTTAATGCACACCAGAAACACACTGCTTCTGTGTGTAACATCATGGGAAAGTCTAAAGAAATCAGGAAGATATCAGGAAGAGAATTGTGGACTTGCACAAGTCTGGATCGTCCTTGGGACTAAATTTCAGATACGTGAAGGGGCCTCGTTCATCTGTACAAACAATTATATGCAAATACAAGCAAGATGGGAATGTCCAGCCATCATACCGCTCAGGAAGGAGACGAGTTCTGTTTCTCAGAGATGAACCTGCTTTGGTCTGACATGTGCATATCAACCCAAGAACATAAACATCATTTTCATTTAAACATGAGTCCATCAAGGCATAGGCTAGTCAACCGATCATTGCATAGGATATATCCATTGTTGCATTATATATAGTCCTGTAGTATGTAATGTAATGCCCTGCCTACAAAAGTGAGGTAATCGCCCCAAAAGGGGAGGCTCTGCTATGAGGGTGACCCTACTTAACCCATACTCTGTTAGGCAATAAATCCTCTATATCAAACTCATCGATATATAAATGGAAACAGAGGTGTCCTGGTGTCGATAAAAGATGTCTTATTGTCCCCTATGGCACAGATAGTGATATACAGGCAGTCCCTGGGTTATGAACAAGATAGGTTATGTAGGTTTGTTTTTAAGTTGAATTTGTATGTAAGTCGGAACAAGTATATTTATAAAAGGTTTTTTTTTTTTAGTTTTGGATAGTGCAAGGAAGGGTTTTTACATTTGTTTTGCTGTATGTGCCTTTGTTAAGAGGATTTTCAGCTTATTTTCACAACTGCTGTGGCATGCTGGAACTTGTCGTTCCACAGACACTATCTGCTGAGGAACATGGAACGACAAGTGCCAGCATGCCCCATAAGTGTCCGTTTGTAACTAGGGGACAGATGTAAGTCGGAACAGTGTAAGTCGGAGACTGCCTGTATATAAATTTGTAGATACCAGTTATGGTATCATGTTCTACTCCAGGTTATCAGTATTCTCACCTTTACAGTATTGAGCATTAGTTGTTCCTTTCTTAACCCAACATACTACATTTGTGGTAATTGGGACTAAGTGACACCTAGGGACATCTGACTATAATATTGGTAATGCAGTCTCTATCATACACTTAGGGCAGTAGCTGCTTAGCGCTCCTCCGCTGATTCTGAGTGAGCGCGGGGACTGATGCATGCGCAGTGGTGAGAATATTCTCCTACGTGTACAGTAGTACACTTGAAGCCGTCGTGAAAACACGGAAGTTGCCAGATAGTCGGGTTCACCTGGCGGGACGCTGGACAGATGTGAGTGGCCAATAGGTCAGTGTTGTTTATTAGGAGGGATATGTAGAGCTTTAAAAGGTTGAGGAGTATGTTCATCTTTGCCTCCCAACATCTGAGGAAGCCCTTTAGCATCTAACATCTAGGAAATGGACATTATCTATTCATCTGGGAAGCACCCCCTATGTGTTAGTCCACTTCCCCTATAATCTTCATACCTAGTATTTGTTCCCCTGATGAACCTTTATGTTTAAGGGGAAGAGACATCTTTAGTGGACATCAGGACACCTCTGCTTCCATTTATATATGAGTTTGATATAGAGGATTTATTGCCTAAAAGAGTAGTGGTTAAGTAGGGTCACCCTCACAGTGGAGCCGTCCCTTTCGGGGTGATTACCCCGCTTTTGTAGGCAGGGCATATCTAGGGCTAGGATGTCTACTCTACGTACAGTATCCTGATATTGATCAAACCGTGAGTAGGGTGTTATACCCACCATATTGTTGCTCTATATACTATACCCAGTATATTGTTTATCTATATCTATTTCTGGGTTAGGTATATATATATATAAATTTATTTGGACAATTTTTTCATCTATTTGTAATTAATTTATTTATTAAAAGTTATGTTTTAGTCAAGAAACATCATTGGAGTTGATTTTTGTAGCTCACCCTACAGCTACCCTAAATAACTGCAACTATCCTACAAAAACTTATATACCCAGGGTAAGGGCTTGTTCACACGGCGTTTTGGATCCTTTTTACGGATCCGTTTTTGGCACTTGAAAAGCGCATCCGGAAAGCAGATCCGCAAAACGCAGCATTGGATACTTTATTTGGATCGGTTTTGAATGCTTTTTCACCTGCGTTTTACGCATCCGCTTTCTGGATGCGTTTTCAGTCTCTCTCACTCTCACTCTCTCGTCCCAGCTGACCGATCAGCAGCGCCACCGTCCTCCCACAGCAGCACCTCCATCCCAGCTCAGCGATCAGCAGCCCCTCCGTCCTCCCACAGCAGCACCTCCATCCCAGCTCAGCTCGTCCACGCCGATCAGCAGCCCCCGATCTCCAGCGCCCCCGCGCCTCTCACCTGCCCCCGCGCCTCTCACCTGCCGCCGATCTCCAGCGCCGACGCCGCTCACCTGCCCCCGCGCCTCTCACCTGCCGCCGATCTCCAGCGCCGACGCCGCTCACCTGCCCCCGCGCCTCTCGCCGGTCCCGCCGCTCACCTGCCCCGCCGGTCCCGCGATCTGCGTCGCCGCTCACCTGCCCCGCTTACCTGCAGCCGCGCCGGTCCCGCGATCCAGCCGCCACTCACCTGCGCCCCGTCCCGCGATCCACCTGCAGCCACTCACTGCGCTTTTCGCGTCCGCTTTCAGGATGCAAAGCGCAGCTGTTACGTGCCCGGAGTGTGGAGCGCTTTTGGACAAGTGCAAAAAGCGGACTCTATTATCTCCTATGGGCTTTCACTTGCGTAAACCGCAATAAGCATTGACATGTCAATTCTTAAAGCGGATCCGAAAAGCGCAGCGCAGGAGAGCTCTCAAAAGCGCATCGCCGATCTCCCGTGGGAACAGCGATGCGCTTTTGCCATTGAACACAATGATAATCACATTGACAATTGTTAGATCCGTTTAGATCACAAAAACGTCGTGTGAACAAGCCCTAACATGAAAAAAAAGAGAAACCAATAAAAAGTAAATAGGGCTACCCAATAAACAAATAATAACAACCGAAAAAAGAGGAACCTATATAAAAATGTATCAAAAAACTTTATTAATCATACCGAATAATGTAACAACACACAGAAAATGTATAAAAACACCACCACCCAGCTAAAACAAAATATATACAAGCACGGAGGTCTAGGGTCACGTAAAAATTATTGCATTATTGCAAACAACCAACCTCCTGGATGATCTATCAAAAATTACAATGCAAATACCAATGTGGCTTCATATTACCATACCGTGGCGAGGTTGTCCGTGAAAAAATGATGCCAAAACCGTGACAGCTAGACCTCCGTGCTGCCCCGACGCGCGTTTCGCTAACGCTTCTTCAAGGGGATAAATAACAGCAGAAACAACACAATACAAAGATTAGTTTTCAAAATGTTGGGAACACTAAATGAAGACGTTTTCCAAATATATTGCTTTGTTCATCTTTTTTTTTTTAAGGGGCTACAAATGTTTTTTTCACCTCTAGGGGTTTTCATTTCCCCAAAGGCCAAACCCGGGACTCCTTCACCCCCTCTAGCCCCCCTTGGGGGGTACAGGCAGTAACCCCCTTTCCGGGGCCCGGGCCCGTCTGAGGCAAGGGGGGCCCCCGCCACCGAGGTACCCCCCCTTGCTTCAAGTAAAAGTACAAAAAAACAGGCCCGGCCCCGTTTTCCCACCATCGATTTAGGCGAGGGGCCGTGTGTATGGGGGGGCCGGCGACGTGAAGGGGGGCCCGCGCTGCGGTCCGGGCCGATGCCTTAATGATACACGCCCCCCCTGCGTGCTTACCGGGGGCATCGGGCCCCCCCTCTTTTCGCTGGCACAGGGCGCTATTAAAACATGTGCCCCCGTGGGGGGGCGCTTTACTGATTTTAAGTTGTCCCGCATCCAGGGGTTATGTCTGGATGGGGCCGGCAGTCTTAGGGGTGAACTGGCTGTGAAAAAGACTATGTGGTTTACTTACCTTAAAATGTGCAGCAGCTGCCGCCATACCAGAGCAGGGAAAGAAAGGCACCTTCCACAACCAGGAGGGGGACGGGACAAACCTTTTACCCGTTTCGGGGCAAGCAGGGAGGAGGGGGGAAAGGGCTCGCCACAGCCCTAGTCAGCTTTCCATCCGTAAGGTGAGGAGCAGATAATGCTGTACAATCTTGATGTGCTGTGCTGCCCCCCCCCTCTTGATGTGCTGTGCTGTGTTGCCCCCCCCCCTCTTTATGTGTTGCTTCCCCCCCTCTCTTTTATGTGCTGGCTCCCCCCCCTCTTTATGTGCTTTTGGGGCCCCCCCCTCTATTGTGTGCTGTCTGCCCCCCCCCTTTGATGTGCGTGCCCCCCCTCTTTGAGTGCTTGGTGCCCCCCCCTCTATTGATGTGCTGTGCTCCCCCCCCTCTGTTTATGTGATGTGCTGCCCCCCCCTCTCTTTTTATGTGCTGTGCTGCCCCCCCTCTCTTTTTTGCTGTGCTGCCCCCCCCCCTTTTTGAGTGTGTGCTCCCCCCCCTTTTAGTGCTGGTTTTCCCCCCCCCCTCTATTGATTGCCCGTGCTCCCCCCCTTTTTGATTTTCTGTGTGCCCCCCCCTTTTTGTGTCTGGCTGCCCCCCCCTCTTGTGTGCTGTGCTCCCCCCCTCCTATTGATTGCGTGCTGCCCCCCCCCTATTTTTGGGCTGTGTGCCCCCCCCTCTCTTGTGTCTGTGGGTGCCCCCCCTCTCTTGAGTCTGTGCTGGCCCCCTCTCTTTGTTTGCGTTCGCCCCCCCTCTTATGTGCTGTTCGCCCCCCCCCCTCTTGATGTGCTGTGCTGCCTCCCCCCTCTATTGATGTGCTTCGCTGCCCCCCCCTTTTTGATTGCTGGCTCCCCCCCCCCCTTTTTTTTTATGTGCTTTTCCCCCCCCCCTCTTTGATGTGCGTCTGCCCCCCCCTCTTGATTGCTGTGCTGCCCCCCCTCTCTTTGATGTGCGTGGCCCCCCCCCCTTCTTGATGTCTGTGCTCCCCCCCCTCTTTTATGTCTTTCGCCCCCCCTTCTTGTGTTCTGTGCTGCCCCCCCCTCTTTTGATGTCGTCTGCCCCCCCCCCCCCTTTTGGCGTGCTGCCCCCCTCTCTATTGCTGTGCTGTGCTGCCCCCCCCCCTCTTTTATTGCTTGCTGCCCCCCCCCCTTTTGATGTGCGGCTGCCCCCCCCTTTGATTGCTGTGCTGCCCCCCCTCTCTTATGAGGCTGGCCCCCCCTCTTATTGGTGCTGTTGCCCCCCCCTTATTTTGTGCTGTGCTCCCCCCCTCTTTGATTTCTGTGCTGCCCCCTTTAAATTTAGTGCTTGCTGCCCCCCCCCTCTTGTGTGCGTGCTCCCCCCCTCTTTGATGTCTGTCTGCCCCCCCCCCTCTATTAAGTCTTGGCCCCCCCCCTCTTGAGTGCTGTGCTCCCCCCCTCCTTTGATGTCTGTGCTGCCCCCCCCCTCTTTGAGTCTGTGCTTCCCCCCCTCTATTGGGGCTGTGCTGCCCCCCCTCTTTTGTGCGTCTGCCCCCCCCCCTCTTTTTGGCTGTGCTGCCCCCCTCTCTTTATGTCGTGCTGCCCCCCCTTTTCTTGATTGCTGTGCTCCCCCCCCTCTATTGTTTTGGTGTGCTGCCCCCCCTCTCTTGATTTGCTGACTGCCCCCCCCTCTCTTGATGTGCGGTGCTGCCCCCCCCTCTTGATGTGCTGTGCTGCCCCCCCCCCCCCTTTTATGTGCTGTTCCCCCCCCTCTTTGATGTGCTGTGTTTTGGCCCCCCCCCCTTTTTGATGTGCTGTGCTGCCCCCTCTCTATTGATGTGCTGCCCCCCTTGGGCCCCCCCCCCTCTCTTGAGGGGCTTTTTGGGCCCCCCCCCTTTTGATGTCGTCTGCCCCCCCCCCTTTTCTTGATGGCTGTCCCCCCCCCTCCTATTTATTGCGTGTGCCCCCCCTCCATTTTTAGTCTTTTCTCCCCCCCCCCTCTTTTAGTGCTGGCGCCCCCTCTCTTTTATGTGCTGTGCTGCCCCCCCTCTCTTGATGTGCTGTGCTGCCCCCCCCCCTCTTTTAGTGCGTGCTGCCCCCCTTTTTGATGTGCGTGCTCCCCCCCCCTCTGTAGTGCTGTGCTGCCCCCCCCCTTTGATTGCTTGCGCCCCCCTCCCAAGCGGCTGCCCCCCCTCCTTTTATGTGCTGTGCTGCCCCCCTCTCTATTGATGTTTTGTGCTGCCCCCCCTCTCTATTGATGTGCTTGCGGGCCCCCCCCTCTATTTATGTGTGTGCTTTTCCCCCCCCCTTGAGTGCTGTGTGGGCCCCGCCCCTCCTTTGATGTGCTGGCTCCCCCCTCCTTTTATGTTCGGGCCCCCCCTCCTTGGGGTGCTGTGCCCCCCCCTCTCTTATGTGCTGTGTGCCCCCCCTCCCCCATTTATGTTGTTGCCCCCCCCCTTTATTGATGTGCTTTGCGCCCCCCCCCTTATTAGTGCTGTGCTGCCCCCCCTCTCTTTATGTGCTGTGCTGCCCCCCCCCTTTGAAGTGTGTGCTCCTCCCACTCTTTGATGTGCTGTGCTGCCCCCCCTCTTGATGTGCTGTGCTGGGCCCCCCCCTCTCTATTGATGTGCTGTCGCCCCCCTCTTTGTTTTTGGGTGTGCTCCCCCCCCCCCCTTGATGTGCTGTGCTGCCCCCCCCCGTGGGGGGCCCCCCCCCCTCTTTGTGTGTCTGGCCCCCCCCCTCCTTGTGTGCGTGCTGCCCCCCCCCCCCTATTGATGTGCTGGCCCCCCCCTCTCTATTGAGTGGGTGTGCTGCCCCCCCTTATTGATGTCTTGCGCCCCCCCTCTTGAGTCTGTGCTGCCCCCCCCTCTCTTTTTTATGTGCTTGCTTTCCCCCCCTTCTTGATGTGTGTGCTCCCCCCCTCCTTTGTGTGCTGGCGCCCCCCCCCCCCTCTTTTTTATGTGCGGTGCTGCCCCCCCCCCTCTTGTGTGCTGTGCTGCCCCCCCTCTCTTTTATGTGCTGTGCTGCCCCCCCCCCCTCTTGATGTGCTGTGCTGCCCCCCCTCTCTATTATGTGCTTCTGCCCCCCCCCCCCCTCTATTGATGGCTGTGCTGCCCCCCCCTTTCAATTATGGCTGTGCCCCCCCCTTTTTTTTTTCTGTGCTGCCCCCCCCTTTTTTTCTTTCCCCCCCTCTTGTGGCTGGGCTGTTTTTGAGTTTTTTCCCCCCTTTTATTATTTTTTGGGCCCCCCCCCCCCTCCCTTAAGTCTGTAAAAATTTTCCTTTATTTCTTTCCTCCCCCTTATTGAAATTTGGGGGGCCCCCCCCCCCCTTAGTGTGTTGTCCCCCCTCCTAGGGGGCCCCCCCTTTCTTGATGTCTTTCTGCCCCCCCTCCAAAGTGCTGTGCTCCCCCCCCCCCTTTGAGGGTTTTTCCCCCCCCCTTGTGTCTTTTTTTTGGGCCCCCCCCCAAAAAAATGGGGTGTTTCCCCCCCTTTTGTCGGCTCCCCCTCTCTTGTTTTCCCCTTTTCTGCCCCCCCCTCTCTTTTTATTTTTGCTTTGCCCCCCCTCCTATTATGTGCTTTCCCCCCCTCTTATTGAGCTGGCTAACCCCCCTCCCTTTTGTGGGCGTTTGGGGCCCCCCCCAGAGTTGTGAGCCCCCCCCCCATTGATGTTTCTGTGCGCCCCCTCATTTATGTCTGTGCGTCCCCCTCTTAAAATTTTCTCCCCCCCCCCTTTGGGGTTTTCTGCCCCCCCTCTCTCGAGGTTTGGCCCCCCCCCCCCTTTAGTCTGTCTGCCCCCCTTTTTATTCTGTGCCCCCCCCCTCTTAAAAGTGCTTGGGGCCCTCCCAAAACCTTCTATTGAAGGGGTTTGCCCCCCCTTTTGATGGGGCGGGGTTTGAAAGGTTTCTGCCCCCCCCCTTTTTGGGGCTGCCTTTCCCCCTTAAAGAGGCTTTGGGGCCCCCCTTAGAGGCGTATTGGCCCCCCCCCTTATTGAGGCGTTGCCCCCCCCCCTTTGAAAGGCGTGGCCCCCCCCCCTTGAGGGGGTTGTCCCCCCTTTTGAAAGGCTTTTGGGCCCCCCTCATTATGTGGCCGGCTTTCCCCCCCGATGGGGCCGGCTGCCCCCCCCCTTATGGGGCCCCCCACCTCCTTGGGCGTTTGGGGGCCCCTTCCCGATTTTGTGGCCCCCCCCCTCCAGATGGGGGGGTGCCCCCCCTCCTTATGGCTTTGGCCCCCCCTCCTAAATTCTTCTCCCCCCCCCCTCTCTTAGGCGTGCTGCCTCCCCCCTATTTAGGCTGTGGCCCCCCCCTCCAAAGATGTGCGTACCCCCCCCCCCACCATTGAAGGCTGGCTGCCCCCCCCCCCTCTTCCCCGAGTGCGTGCTGCCCCCCCCCCTCTTGGGATTTTTGGTGCCCCCCCCCTATTGAGTCTGTGCTGCCCCCCCCTTTGAGTGTTTTTGGGTCCCCCCCCCCTATTGATTGCTTTTCTGCCCCCCCTCTTTTATGTGCGTGCTGCCCCCCCCCCCTTTGTGTGCTGTGCTGCCCCCTCTCTCTATTGATGTGCTGTGTTGCCCCCCCTTTTTTGGGGTGGTGCTCCCCCCCTCTCTTTGATGTGCTGGGGCCCCCCCCCCCACCCCTTTATTGCTGTGCTCCCCCCCCTCTCTTATGTCTTGCTGCCCCTCCCCTCTTGATGTGCTGTGCTGCCCCCTAATTGGTGCTTGCCCCCCCTCTCTTGATGGTTGCTGGGCCCCCCCTCCTTGAGTGCTGTTGCCCCCCCCTCCTTGATGTTTTGCTGCCCCCCTTTTTATTGATTGCGTGCTGCCCCCCCTTCTTTTGTGCTTGCTGCCCCCCCCCTTTGCTTTCTGCCCCCCCCCCCTATTTATGTGCTGTTTCGCCCCCCCCTCTATGTGGTGCCCCCCCTTCCAAACCCCACCCCTCCTTTTGGGGTCATCATTTAATGCAGGAGTTTTCATTATTCTCTGCTCTGACCCTAAGGCAATGTTCCACACGGCTTAATTGCCGGCGAAAATTTCGGGACGGATTTTCGGGGAAAGGAAATTTCCCGCATTTCCCGGCTTGGCCCAGGGGGGGGTGGGGGGCCAGCTCCCCGCCCCCAAGATGCATTATCCCGTCGCTATTCCGCCGGATAATGGATGTCACTTTCTCCCCCGGGAAAAAAGGCGGGGGGGGGGAGAAGAGACGGAATCCTAGTTCTCTATGAAAATTGGGTTACCTAGTTACTGGACGGATTCCCGCCGTAACGCAGCGCAAAAAACGGGTGCAGTACGCTGAAATTCCTCCCAAAATAAGCCCTGTGAAAGCCCCTTAAATGTGCGTTCCACAGCAAACAAAACAAAAGGGGGGGATTTAATCCTCCCCCTTCGCACCCACATTTCGGTTCCCTGAAAAACTGGGTGGAGGGTGAACAGTTCTAATTTTTTAGGGAAACCCGGAGTGTAAAATAAAAACGCCCAATGGAAAAACCTTCAGGGGGAGGCGAACAAAATTTTTTATTTTAAATTTAACAAAGGTTTTACACGGATTACAGCAGCTTTTAAATTTTAAACACTGTAAAACTTACTAAAACCAGTGCTGCGGGGACAAGGCCCCCAAAAGGCCAAATTTTGGCAGACCTTTGGGGCCTTTATTAGGCCCCCACTAGCATGGGAACCAGCAGCCACTGGTATTCTGCCACTACAAAGGGGCCGTTTTTTTTTCTTTAGCCCCCTAACATCGCGCCCTCTAATGTAAAAAAAATTTCTTCCCCGTGTGAAACCCCCCCTAACTGGGGCCTTTAAAAAACCCTTAAAATTTGATGTATAAATGTATAGTGTCCTACGGGCTGACACCCCTGTAACGCAGGGAATGGGCCGGCTCTTTTTCCCGTTTTTTATCTTTCGCGGCTGGGCCGTTTCTCACTTGTCAACACCCCCGCATGAGAATGTGGGGGCCGATCAAAATTTAAAATTTGGGGGCTGGAAGCCCTTACTCCCTGTCTGCAATTTTAGGCAGGATAAGAAAGACTCGTCACAGAATGTACCTGTGAGTCACTAAATTTCACTGCACTGTCCGCAGAGCACCTTTGTGCACTTCCATCTACAACTATATGATCACTCTATGGCAGTGATATTGGTCTTATTGTAATGGAATTATATTCAGGCACATTATGGTTGTATTATTCAGCATCTTTATGATGGAGCTATGTGGTGATGATGTGGCGGTATTATATGGTCTTTGTTGTTTGGCAATTTTGGTCTTGGTATACCAGTTTGATAAGTAACATGATAGTGGTGATCATGTGGTGGTATTTGCAGGCCCTTGTATATGTACTCACCCGCACAATACAGATAAGCTGTAAAATCCAAAAACAATGGCACAATTACATTTTTTTTTTTTGCAGGGGTTACTGGACGGGGTTGATGAGGGGGCGGGGTTTGCGGGGGGCCCAGACACTTCCGCTGTATGGGGCCCTGAAATTTCTGTTGGTGGCCCTGCCCCTGCTGTTTGTTCTATCTAATAGCAGGGAGTGACGTCATCATACAGGTCTCAGCCTGACAGTGAGAGCTTGTGTGTTATCTGATCTTTCAGACAAAAGACAGTAATTACTGTACCTGTTTACATTAGCTCAGCAGCTTCTCCTGACCTGGTAGAAGGTCGTTTAGCTAATCTAGACTAATAAACATAATTATCAGAGAAGTCTGAATACACGGAGCTTATATTCTAATTACAGACAGCTTGACCAGGAAGTGACAGAGCAAAGCAGCATTATTTCATTCATGCATCCTATGAAACTTTGAGATGAGACAACCCCTTTAAGGTCTGCCATACCCAAGGGCTCAGTGGGGGCTTCCCCTGCTCCCCGTGGGCCACTCCAAGTCTGCTCTTATCTTCCAACAAACTTTGCATACATTTAAAGTACAAGCAACTATAGGAAACTTTGTAATATGTCTTATTAGAAAAAAAAACCTCTTTCTCCACTTATCAGGCCCCTTTTCTCCTCCCCCTCTTAAAATCACCATTCACTTTGAAAAGTTGCCTAAAGTCTGGCTTTAGAAACAACATGGACTATCAGCTGATTCAGGACTTAGGTTACAGGCTACCCAAAGAAGTCTTTAAGACCTCTAGTAACTATAACATCTCACCTCAGAGTTTGATTTACTGTTTACATCTCTCCATACTTCTCTGTAATGCCCCCATATTGCTTCTGAGGGTATGCTTTAGAGAAATATTGGAGCAGAATTTCTTCTTCTGTGTATAGACCATGTATGGGAAACATCATAGCAGCTAGACTCCACCTACAAGCTGAGGAACTACTGACATTTAGAATTGGAATCTGAAGGGTAAACAACTGGTCATATACCATGTACAAGCTAATTAATAACCAAATACTATGCTATTCTTCAAGGGCTGACCGGGGGCTTCCCCTGCTCCCTGTGGGCCACTCCAAGGCTGCACTTACCTTCCAACAAACTTTTCATAAATTTATAGTACAAACAACTATAGGAAACTTTGTAATATATCATATTATTAAGCAAAAAACATCCTCTTTCTCCACTTATCAGGCTCCTTTTGTCCTCCTTAAATCACCACTTTCAGTCTTTAAAACCTCTAGTAACCATAACATCTCACCTCAGAGTTTGATTTACTGTGTACATCTCTCCATACTTCTCTATAATGCCCCCATATTGCTTCTGAGGGTCTGCTTTAGAGAAATAAGGGCGCAAGATATCTTCTTCTGTGTGTACACCATGTATTTGAAACATCATAGCAGCTAGACTCCACCTATAAGCTCAGGAACTACTGACATTTAGAATTGGAGTCTGTAAAGTGAACAACTGGGGAAATACCATGTACAAGTTAGATAATGACCAAATACTATGCTATTCTTCAAGGGCTAACCGGGGGCTTCCCCTGCTCCCCTGTGGGCCACTCCAAGCCTGAACTTACCTTCCACCAAACTTTGCATACATTTATAGTACAAGCAACTATAGGAAACTTTGTAATATATCATATTAGAAAAAAAAATGCTCTTTCTCCACTTATCAGGCTCCTTTTCTCCTCCCCCTCCTAAAATCACCACTTTGAAAAGTTGCTCAAAGTCTGGCTTTAGAAACAAGGTGGACTATCAGCTCACTCAGGGCTTAGGTTACAGGCTACCCAAAGAAGTCTTTAAAACCTCTAGTAACTATAACATCTCACCTCAGAGTTTGATTTACCGTTTACATCTCTCCATACTTCTCTATAATGCCCCCCATATTGCTTCTGAGGGTATGTTTTAGAGAAATAGGGGAGCAGGATTTCTTCTTCTGTGTGTACACCATGTATGGGAAACATCATAGCAGCTAGACTCCACCTACAAGCTCAGGAACTAGTGACATTTAGAATTGGAGTCTGCAGAGTAAACAACTGGTCAAAGCTACAAGCTAGATAAGGACCGAATACTATGCTATTCTTCATGTACAGAAAAAGCACAACTTACCTGGAAAAGTTAGTTAAAAGTTTAGCAATCATTTCAATATCTCTCTTTAATTAATTAATTTAATACATTTCTCCAGATACACTCTTTCTGGTTTCTAATTTTATTTAATAAAAAAAATTGTATCTGATAAAATGATTTGAGACAATTTTAAATCTCAGCATTTTTATATTCAGATAATTATTCTGATAGCACATAAATATAAAAAACAGTAGAGCATATAGTTATGTTTTAAAAAAAATGGATCATTTACACATCGAGTCATAAAATGTTGGGATGTATGTTAGTTACATGCTGATATTGCCCTCTTGTCCTGGTGTAAGTCATCCCCATTCAAACAACAGCCAAATATCTGCCTGGGGAAGAAGAGGGGGGTGGGCAACCATAAGAGATGAATGGTGTTCATTTAGTAGATCCCTTTTTGTTTCGACCAAATTAGTGAAAAAAATAGGTTTTGGGGAAAAAAAATTCTCTATCTCTAACAATGACTGTAGACATAACCCAAACCCTAGATTAGGGTTTGGGTTTTTACGGTTTTTTTTAGGGGTTATCTATTCTTTTAACATTGCTCTTTGTCCCACATGTTACTCCTACATTGGGGGAACCAGAAATGACATTGGATGTGATGCATGATGCCTGACGTCACATCTGATATCATTTCCGGATTCCAAAACATAGGGATAACATAGGGAAATCAGAAGTGACATTGGACAGTTGTACTGCAAGTAACAGAGCAATGTAGGGCTGGAAACAAGGCTGAAATATATGTCAACCCCTAAAGCACCATAGAAACCCTCACTCCAATATACAGTTATGGTCCACTATAACAAATATTTGAATCAGACCGACCAACATCGAATTGCTTATATTCGGTTGGAATTTGACATTGACCCAAAACTGAAACACAACAAGAGGAAGAAGTTGCAATCATACCCTGGCCCATTGGGTGCAATTGCTTAGTGTTGGATTGGTTGCCTGGAGACCACCAGTGTAGTTGATTCTTGGGGACCACCAGTGTAGTTGATTCTTGGGGACCAACAGTGGAGTTGAATCATTGGGGCCCACGACTGTAGTTGTTCCTTAGGGCCAACCAGTGGAGATGATGCTTGTGGCGCACCAGTGGAGTTGATTCTTGGTGTCCTCCAGTGGAGATGATTCTTGGGGCCCACCAGTGGAGATGATTCTAAGGGCCCAACAACAGAGTTGATTCTTGGAACCCACCAGTTGAGTTGATTCTTGGGGTCCACCAGTGGAGTTGATTCTTGGGGCCCACCAGTGGAGTTGATTCTTGGGGCCCACCAGTGGAGTTGATTCTTGGGGCCCAGCAATGTAGTTGTTCCTTGGGGTCCACCAGTGGAGATGATGCTTGGGTCTACCAGTAGAGTTGATTCTTGGGGTCCACCAGTGGAGTTAATTTTTGGGACCCACCAGTGGAGCTGATACTTGGGACCCACCAGTGGAGTTGATTCTTGAGACCCACTAGTGGAATTGATTCTTGGGGCTCACCAGTGGAGTTGATTCTTGTGGTACACAAGTGGAGTTGATTCTTGGGACCCACCAGTGGAGTTGATTCTTGGGCCCTACCAGTGGAGTTGATTCTTGTGGTACACCAGTGGAGTTGATTCTTGTGGTACACCAGTGGTGTTGATTCTTGTGGTACACCAGTGGAGTTGATTCTTGGGACCCACCAGTGGAGTTGATTCTTGGGACCCGCCAGTGGAGTTGATCCTGGGGTCCATTCTACAGCTACTGTGCATGATTGCACATATGCCTCTGGCAGTCTGCCTCTTTCTCTCTCTTTTTCCCTTAAAAGCAGCCCAAGACTTGCCACACCCAGGAGCCCACTATGCCCAAGAGCCCACTGGGGGTTTCCCCTACTCACCTGTGGGCTAGTCCAAGTCTGCAATAGCACTTCAGCTCTTCAGAGAGGACATTAGTTAGAAGTCTTTGCAGTTTGGACATTAGTTAGGGGGTTTAGTTATCCATTTTGTACAGGGTCCAGTTAAACATTTGCATCTTTTTACCATAAAAATAAATAAAAAAGGAATCATGGTAGGCAGATGAGTGCGCACATAGACAAACAGTTACACAGATTAATAGAAGTACAGACAGAGGGGTAGGGAGATGGATGAAAAGGAAATTCTAATATCCTGGCAGAATCTCAGTCCATACCCTCAGGCTCCTGTGTGTTGCATTTCTCATACACTTCATTAGACAGGTATCTGCCAAATGTCTTCTGATGTCATGTGACAAATGAGTAATGCCGGGCCCCTCCATCCAAAGAAGACGAGCAACGAACTTCTGATTTTTGTCATGGTTAATAATACTCCTCATTGTTTCTCCCAAAAGGAGGAGGGATCAGCTACAAATGAGCTTCGAGATTCTTTTCTTCTTTTTTTTCCCAACATTCACGGATATTATTAAGAGTTTATCCAAAGGACACATGTAAATCGTTCACTAAGCAGCCAGACTGCAGAAACCAAACTAAACAGCAGCAATTACGCAACATCCCCATAGACGTGTTTAAAGAGGGTTTCCACAAAATCCAGTCTGAACAAAACCCAACCAAAAACAATCTTGCTTGATTTGAGGACAAATTGCACATTTGCAAGGGGGGTTGCCCTAGTAATAGAAATGGAGTCTGCAGAGTGAATAACTGGTGAAATGCCATGTCCAAGCTAGATAATGACCAAAAACGAAGTGTAAGGACCTGTCAAGAAGACACAGACGGAGTGAGGCCCTGACACTGGTCGCAACCTCTGTCCCTGCCATTTGGGTTACCCGACTCCTTACTAGGTCGGCCCCAAACAGAAGACTGAGATCTACTCTGAGCCAAGTGAGACACAAGACGCAGACGAACAAATATAGAACAAACAGGGGAAGTCAGACCGGCCAGGTCAGCAACGAACGGACAGCGCAGTACAGAAACGGGTGACAGGAGAGTAACCAGAGTCCAAGCCAGAGTCAAAGAACACAGAAGAGTCCAATATGAGAACAAGCGAACTATAGGCAGAGGTAACCATATAGCAGGCAAGGAAGACTGGAAGCAGAGACCTTAAATAGGGACCAGGAGACGGTAGAACAGAAGTGATAGGAGAAAGGAACAGGTTAACCCAAATAGTGCTGGAAGATTCCTGGCCACGGGCGTTGGCCAGGAATCAATTAAGTATCCAGAGCTAGCAGGCAGAGTTCATACTGGAAAACCTTATGTCTAAAACCATGGTTTCCGTCGCAACGGCCGTGGCCGGCGACCAGAGCACAAAGCTGGGGGTCTGTCGGGCATGATCATGACACAAAGCTATTCTTCATGTACAGACAAAGCACAGCTTACCCCAAAAAGTTAGTTGAAAGTTGAGCGATCATTTCAATATCTCTCCTTAATTTAATTACTGTTTATAAAAAAACTTTTACAACTATAAAAAAAACAAAATCTAAAAGTTAAAATAATCCTCCTTTTGCTATTTTACAAATAAAAAAAGTTACACCTAATGGATATTGCCACATCCGTTAAAGTCTGATCTATTAAAATATAACATCATTTATCCCGTACATTGAACACCATAATACAAAAATAAACTGCAGTGGCCAAAATTGCGGTTTTTTTGGTAATTTTATGCGTCCTAGAAATTGGTAACAAGGAGTGATAAAAAGCCGCATCTATCTCAAATGGAACCAATAAAAAATACATTTCATCCCACAGACAAGGGATCTTCACTCAGGTCCATGAGTGGAAAAAATAAAATGTTATTGGTCGCAGAAAATGGCGCCACAGCACAAATTTAAGAAATAGAGAATTTAAAAAAATAAATACTAGATCATAACGAAAACCCTACATACTTGGTATCACCGGAATCGTATCATTGCAGAAAAACTGTAAACCCCATATTTATAATGAAGAATGAACGGGGTAAAAATAAAACCCCACAAACATGGCACAAGTACTTTTTTTTCTTCACTTTTCACCCCACTTAGAATTTTTTTTCACTTTCATAGTATATTCTATGGTACGGTCAATGACATCATTAAGAAGTACATCTTGTACATTACTGACAGTCCCCAGGTTATGAATGGGACAGGGACTGTAGGTTTGTTCTTAAGTTTAATTTGTATGTAAGTCAGAACAGGTAGATTTATTAAATGTAACTCCAGTACCAAATGTTTTTTTTTAGTGTCGGATAGTGCAGGGAAGGGTTTTTACATTTGTTTTCTTGTCTGTGGCCATGTTAAGAAGATTTCACCTCATTTTTCACCTAATGTGCTGCTGTGGTGTGCTGGCATTTGTCGTACCACAGCTACTATCTGCTGTGGAACATGGAACTATAAGTGCCAGCATGCTCCATAAGTCTCTTTTTGTAATAATGGGACAGATGAAACAGTGTAAGTTGGGGACTCTATGTAAATAGTAAACAAATATATATATTGTGAGAAGGTGGCAGGCGGTGTAGCCGAGGGAAGGTATTTTTCCCCTAGGGTACTGTCCTATGTGGTGTTAGGAAGCCTCTGGACCGCTGCGTGTCACCGAGAGGCGCTTGGGGGTGGGGTGCCCCCTTACGGTGAAGGCAGGCGTCGACCAGTTTAGGTGTCAGTAACGCATATGTTTACTGACACAGTATTAGTTAATAGCGGTTCCAATCGCTTTGTCTTGGTCGGATTTTTCCTGGAAGTGGTCAAAGAGGCAGGCTGCGTGTGGTGGGCCTACTCCCTTCACGCCACCATGGTTAGGCTGGTATTAGGCCATATGTAGCTCCAGGGCCTGCAGGCTTGGTGTTTTGTCTGCCTGTGGGACCTGTGTCTGCTATTAAGAGGAAAACACTCGCGTGTGACCGTCTAATGGTGCATGGAAAGAGAGGAACGCTCTGCTAAAGGCTAGAGCACCAGCCGAGCAGCATTGTTTGTTTTGTGTTTTTGGCCATGAACCTTTAGGCTTTGTCGTTTTTGTTTTCTCCCGTGTAATAAACCCAGGCAGCGCCTGGACTTGAAATTTTACTCCCATGTCACGTCTCGGTCTGTTGAAGCCTCGCTGACCTACCTGTGAGTGACGCTAACCCCCTAATCAGGGTGTCTCGGAGCGCGGCAAACAGACTAAAGGGACATACACGTCGTTTAGAGGAAATTGGCTGCAGTGCGCAAAACCTTGCTCTCGGGCAACAGCACCCTGAAAAGGTCTGGAATGTGCTGTGATCCCTATGTCCTGGGTGTAAAGCTGACAGCAGCGCAGTCAAGCAGAGACGACCATGATGGTCCTCACCGAAAACTTCTTGAAACAGCTGATCCAGGGCTCATCAGCAGCCCTCCAACTAATGACGGCGAACCAGCCAAAAGGTGCACGACCCGAGGGCTATGTGACGCTCGACCCGGGCAGAGACCATACACGCCATGCCTGATAGATGGCCTAACGCTCGCCCGTCAAGGCAGCTACCACGTATCTCTAAAAGCAGCTTCCAAGAGCAAGTCCAGGGCAGTTGGGCTCATAAGTGTACAGAGTCGCCAAGTTCGATTTCCGCCACCCGTGCGACGGTACAGTCGTCCATGCAAAAGTGAGCCTCACCGATGATGTTGAGGCCTACCTACAGAGTCTTTGAGAGTGTAGCAGAGCGGGGAGATAGTTACACCATGCTCAGTGGGCTGAATGCATGCTCCAGCCGGAGAGAGAGCCTATTTACCGCTCTGATCTGGTAGTGGCGCCCCTTTACTAAACCGGGTCGTGAGCCACAGATAAGCATCTTTATTCTCAAAGAGACAAGATGCCCAGGATTGTCGTTAAGTGTAAGGACGATGATCCTAGCCCGCTTGGGGGGGGACCACCACTGTGCGGGCCCGTCGGTGTTCATAATTGGACTTATTCGGACCGGCTATAGCGCACGCTCCAGTGTGACCTGTGATCCACGGGTGATGAAGTGCGCTACAGCCGGAGGAGTAGCTACGCCAAGCACCAGAGTGGGTGAGAGTGTAAGGTGGTCCTTTGACAAGTTTTATCCGCTGTCTGCAAGCTCCTGAGATGCCACTGCTGGGTGGACTCAAGGCTGACCCAGGATGCAGAGCACCTCGTAAACACTTGTTGAGTGGGTACTCGGCTACGGAGGACTTGCTACAGGATGTTGTCCTCTTGGACGCTCCAACCCCGGGAACAGAAAATCGTCGGAGTCTCGGCTAGATCTGGTCCAATATCCAGGGGTCGTGAGAGTGTCCCAAAGGTGGGTGGTAACGCCGAAGGGGAGCCCTCGCATATGAGGAGAAGAGGAAAAAGTCTCCAGATGGACAGTCCTAAGGCCAGAGGTCAGTAGTCTGCAGGTGAGACGGGGGCGCACATATATGTTGGGACGATGTCATGGACACCTGGACATATGGCGCAAACAGTCTCCTCTAATGACCGCAGAGCCCCATAGGAGTGTGACTCTAGTTAGATGGCGAGAAGAGAGTCACTATTCGCACGAACCAAGTGTGTTCACAGAGACTGCCTCTCAGAGACTGGTCAGCGACCTGAGTAGCAGGGGAATGAGTCAATGGCTATCCCATAACTGCTCTATTGGAATCGGGGAGCCTGGGTCACTCTGGTGAAAGCACACGCTTGATTTGAACCACATACTCATCTGGACACGTAATAGGGGTGCTATGGTCCATGGGGGACTCAAAGTCGTATACTACCACTGGTAGTATAAACTAGGACCCCTTGTGGGGATGCCTCCCATGAAGTGGGAGGTGGTCGAGTCCTTAATGCAACACCGCGATCCTGGGAAGAGACTTCCCCTTATTCTAGAGACTTATGGCACCATCCTGTAACACCTAAGGTTTTATTGAACGTAATATTGCTGTGTCTCCGGTTTAGCCGGAGCCCTTTGAGCCAGAGGCTTCAGTTCTAGGCTACGATAGCGCGCGTGACCCCAAGAGAGTGGTGACAACTTTCGACTAGAGTGCTCACGAGGTGAGACTGAGGACCAGGGAAGAGGGCTGCTGATGACTAACTCTGCGGAGTACTCCCGTGATAATTTTGATGGTAAGAGCAGCTTAGAGATCCACCTTAGAGAGAGCCAGGGTAGAAAGTTAATCGGTGGTATCGGGGAGCCCCAATACCCAGGGGCCGGATGTACAGAGTTTCCATATCATGGCAGTCAACAGAGTAGCCCTCGCACTCAAATCAGTATAGTTATCTTATTGTGTCAAGTCGATAGTAAAGGGACCGGGGGGAGGTCGTGGAAACAGCTGGTGGTACCCCAGCCTATCGAAGACATGGTCATTGGACCTTGCACACAAGGCATTGTGCTGGGGCGTCACCTGTGGTACGAAAAAAACCAAAGAGCCATCCTCCAACGTTTTTTTGGCCAGGGATCGCCATGCGCGGAGAGTAGTAACCGGTACATGGGAGTCTGCTGGAGTGTCAGATACTCAGCTCCATGCATGCATTACCTCGTGTAGTCCCTTGTACCGTTACCCATAATAGAGGTCCGCCACACCCCCATTTGAGAGGGGTGGCTCATGGATCTGGTTGGGGCCCCTAGTGAAAGTCCTGTCCAGGGAGTCATCTCAATACATTTTGGTGGATGGATAGATTACGCCACCCTGTTACCCAGAGCAGTTCCTTTGAAATACTCGTCCAGAGGGATTGCAAGAAGACCAGAATACTTTTGATCTGATGTTTTCTAATAGTGATACAGATGATGATGATCGAAGAAATCATGTACGGACCAAGGAACGTCCCTTTATGTCAAAAGTCATGAACGAGGAGTTTATGTAATAATCTGATATTTAGGTGAGTAGTATAAGCACGATGAGCCTACTATCCTAGTTATACCTATCTACACATGAATACTAGATTGCGTTGTGAGAGGTTCATACATAAGATTACTGAAGTAAAACTATGCTTCTAAGAGAGTGGTTCAGTATAAGGATGGGAAGGATGTGGGAACTGAGATAGTGCTGCCGTGAATTTTGATGTGTTTTGACTGTTGCGTGAAGTCCCACTATAGAGTGCGTCAACGGGTTCTCTCTACCCATTTGAGAGTAGGAGTCTAAGAGCAGTACGTCCTAGGGGCTCAATTGTATAAGAGAGACATAGCCTAAGGAAGACTTGGGAAGACATGAGTCCACCCATTACAAAAAGAGAGTATATTGAGCACAGTCTCACTAGAGAGAATTTGAGGGAACACGAATCATTCTTGCTCAGTCATGCTCCATTATTGAAAAGGGAAACATATCTACAGCAGGCACAAGATAGCAAAAGCAGGGTCGATAACCGGTACGATAAGGAGGAACTCAAACCCCGGGGAGATAGGGTATTAGTAGAGTTGGTTGCTCATAAGACGCTAGATATAAAGTAGGAGATCCTGAGACGATGATGAACAGGTGAGCTATCTTATGAAATAATAATATCGAATAAAGGTGGGAGAGGTAAAATAGATAAAGTTTCCCAGCCCGGTGAGGACTGTATTTACTGTACCTGTTAATAACAACAGAGTTACAACGTGAAACCTAATTGAGAGCCGATAGAGAAGGAGATGAGATAGACATCCAGAGGCTGTAGAGTTAGCGCCCAATGTAGTGTCGTTCCCGATGAGTGTGTAGAGTGTTAGAAATTCTCTGATCATCAATGAGTCCAGAAAGAAGGAGACCAGGGAGTAGTTAGAGAGCAAATGCTCAAATTAACTGATATTATATTAGATCAGATGAAATATAAGAAATAAGGATATGACTCTAAATGTCATCTCAAGTTAATGCATAGAGATACAGAGATCCTAGGGGAAGGGGGAAGAAGTATCAATTGAAACTAGTGTAATCCGGGAGTCCATATAGATAAGCTCTGCATGAGAGATGCATAAGATCCGAAGGTAGAGATCATAGGAAATAATAAAGTTAGGATCCTATGGAGTGAATTGAGGGAGTCAGAAGTGAGTGGTCTATAAGCCACTGTGCTAATACAAAAACCTGATAGGTCAACAGATACGCTTTTGCAATGGACTATAAGAAAAGCTTAGACGATAAGTGTGTCAATAATTTGACGCATAGATAACCCCATGATATGGAGAGTAGTTGAGCTGAGAATTGAGAGTGGCTAGTATGCCGATTACTAGATCTCTATCACTCTAGACCAGAACTAAGGAGACTGTACTAGGCAGAGTTATCACCTATTAGAATGATAGAGCTGTATAGAGAGAGAAGGAGACAGCCATTTGCCACACCCGGTATTCGGCAATGTGTACCTCTCAGTATATCTAGCTTACAGTAGATGGTTTGCATGGAGCATCCGGTCAAACCTTTCAACAGTGAGATGGATGTTGTCCTCAAGTGGACCCTACATCGTACGGTAATGCAGGTCCAAGCATTACAAAACTGAGAACGGAATCATAATTGTAATATTTATTGAGGATCTGGAAGAACAGCCACACTACCTATAAAGGTACAGGACGTGACTAGAGTGAATTCCCTGATGATGACAGCAGGATACTAACTAAGCTACGAATCCAATAATAGAGAGTGCAGCCTTAAGAGAGATAGAGGAAGAGGAGAGCCCGCTATTGGGGATACAAGTGATCGGAGATGAAGGGGTATATTAGTAGAAAAACCCCTCAAATAAAAGTAAAATGTGCTAAGACTAAATTATCAGGAGATATGGCATAGACTAATCCAACAAACAAAAAGGCAGGTGACGGGCTTTCTAGGTATTGTGGGGTAACTACCGGCGATTTATTACAGCGAAATAATTCGCTAGTATAGCGGATAACCTACTGAAAAGATCTGAGAACACGGAATCAGAGAAGATCTAAGGTCATGGATAGTACTTGGAACCCTATGAGGCAGAAGTAGAAGTGAGACGTTCCGGTGTATAAAGCGGCTCTCGAGTGGATAACACGCAAGTAACAAATCACTTAACATAGACTTTAAAAGCAGTTCTCTATTTGTGCAGGACGGATGAGAGGTGTCTGATAGTAGAAGGTATGGGTTGCCAGTGCTGGTACCCAGGAGATAGACGGAGAGGAGATCAATGTCCTCTAAGGATACACCTATACCTAAGTAGGTATGCTCACCCATGCTAGGATAAATAAATAGTATACTATGTATCGTGGTGCGGAAGTGACATTGGCAGTATTAAATCGGAGCATTCGAGTCTATGTGTTGAGCGATAGTTATTGAATAATAGAATATTGATTGACTCAAAGTTAGAGAAATCGAGACGCAGTGTTTATGGCTGATCGGATTTTATATGATAGATAGTGTGATCGATAATATTTGTGGTTAGAATGAACTGAAGAGCATATCATCTTTTATAGGATACGCGCCTTTTTGACGTGAAACGGCGTTTATGTATTTTTGGACCGAGATCTAATCAGATAATTAGATAGAATACATAAATAGTGGAGAGAGGGTGTGTAGATGAATGTGCAGGAAAGATACATGAGAAATCTGGAAGAAATGTAGTTGAAATTGCGTGAGATTGGCTGTAAAAAATCACATGACCTCGTAAAGTAATTTAATAGTACAGCCCTTGTCCAGAGGTTCAATGCACTCAGTGTCATCTCTGGGTATCAAGAGTAAGAAGAGGATAGAAGTAAGCTCGACTCTGCTTGTGTCCAAAAAAAGCTCATGCGAAAATTATTTATATTTCTTCTCAGAGAATTTCACTCTACTATTAGCTGTGATCCGTACAATATACTTAGTTGAGGACTTAGAGGATTGGAAGATTTTATTTAGTTAGGCAGAGATTTAAAGGAGCATCTACTGCTGTAAGTCACGGGTGGGGGGAGCCGATTGGGGGGCCCCCGCGGGCGAAACACAGACAGCTCTATAAAGAATACTGGATAATATTCACCAAGATTAGTGTAGACATTGCACATGCATATGCTTTTTTATTAAACAGTTTTCTATTGAAATATTTCACTGTATATTGGCAGCCTGAACTTTTAGGATAACACACTTTTCATAGTAATCATGCAGCGCTTCTTTGTTAGATAGCATAAAACTCCACTTTTTGTATCAGTATTACCATTTCTGGATAGGTGTTTTTCCCATTTTTTTTATTTTTCAATTGTTGCCATTCACTTTTGTGTATATCCACCTTGCACTCTAAATTTGAATACGCAGCAATTTTATAGTCACCACAGGTGGAATTGGAAAGGTGCCAAAAATACCCTTGTATTATACGAATAGACAAGACTCTTATTAAAGAATACTGGATAAAGTTTCACCAATGAAATACTTAGTGTAGACATTGCAATAGCTTTTTATTAACAGTTTTCTATTGAAATATTTCCTGGATATTGGGAGCCTGAACTTATAGGATACACATATTTTCTAGTAAACTGCACAGTATCGTGTCTTTGTTAGGTGCAAAGCTCTGACTTTTATTATCGTGGTATTCAATTGTTGTCAGATAGGTGTTCATTTTCAATTTTGCCCATTCACCTTTGTTGATATATCCACCTTGTTACTTTAATTAGAATCCAGCAAGTCAGCAACAGGTTTATAGATGGCCAAAAATTACCTTGTAATATATCCGAATGACTTTACAGTACGTGTTTTTCTCACTTGGCGCACTACAGCGTTGTTCATGGAGGCACCTTGCACTTTAAATGAGAATATATGCAAATTTTAGATATGATACTAGCCACAGTGAAATTTGAAGTAGGTGCCATAAAAAATACCGAATATTTATTATAGCGAAATAGCATTATGCGATACGTGTTTTTTGACACGTGTTGCCCAGTCCAGATTTGTGTAGATAGAGACGCACCTTGCAGTTAAATTTGAACCAGCATATTGTGTAGTTACCATGGTGAATTGATAGGGTGCCAAAAAATACCTTTTATTATCCGATTACTTACCAGATACGTGACTTTTTTGACTTTGGTGCACTAGAGCTATTGTTCATGAGGCACCTTGCTCACTTAAATTTGAATACTGCAATTTTTTTAGTCACACAGGTGAATTGATAGGTGCCAAAAAATACCTTTATAGATTATCGAATCAAACTTTCAGATATCGTAGTGTTTTTCCACTTTGTGCGCAGGCCAGCTTTGTTGCTAGATCTTACTTTGCAGTTAAAAAAAAAAAACAATTTTTTTTATTAAATAAAGCAATTTTGTAGTCACACACCCAAGGGGGGTTGTGGGTAGGTGGGGGGGGGGGAAAATTTGATAGGGTTCCTCAGAATCAATAATACCTGGTTATTACTCCGAATACATTAGTAGTATGTAACGTGTTTATTTGTTACTTTGCCCACAATGTCAGAATTAGTGTTGATAGGAGCCACCTTGCATGTTGAAATTTGAATCCAGCAATTGTGGGAGTTTACCACAGGTGCATGACCATGATACGGTGCCAAACAAGTTTACTTTTATTATACGAATACATTACAGATTACGTGTTGTTTTGACTTTGGTGCACTACAGCTTTGTTCATTGAGGGACTACCATCGGCACATTAAATGATGAATGTTTGCAATTTTTTAGTCATCACGGGTGAATTGGAGTAGGTGCCACAAAAAGACCTTTTATTATCGCGAATACATTTCAGATACGTGTTTTGTGCGCGCAATCTAGTTGGCGCAGGCCAGGCTTTGTTGATCGATCTTCTTTGCAGTTATTATTTGAATCCAGCAAGTTTGGTTGTGATTTGAGGAATTGAGAATAGCTGTGATTTGCCGTCTTTTTGATAGAGAGGACTTTCCTCAAAACTTCTTCCATTACCTTCTCAAATTTGTATATTTCTGGAAACATGGAGCGAAAATTCAGGTGGTAAGCGAGCAAAGAGGGGGGTAGGGGAATGGAGGTAGAGGTAACGAGAGAAGGTGCTCCTTCCAGTGCTGGCGACAACACGCATGCCAGGGATCGTCTGTTGCGGACCGTCAGGCCTGTCATCGCGGGGTCAGGGCCCGTGTAATGATTCAGTAACAAACATGCGTCGCCAATCTGTCCTTCAGTGGTTAATGCAAACCTGCATCTAGCGCAGTCTTACCTCCTCGTCTCGCCAGTCACGGCCACAAATTGTCGACATCCAGCATCATCAGCATCCGTCCAACATGACGCGAAGGCAGCCCAAATGTCATACTCGTGTTACCCACTCACTGTGGATAATCCATTTTTTGAAGAACCTCTTTGGTGACACAAAATTGCGTTTGGGTGTCAGAAAGGCATGTTAAAAGATCAAGAGGCCAAAGAGATGATTTTCTCTGCTCTGACGCCCCAGTTATGATGCCATCAGAGGAGGGAAGGAAAGGCCGGTCAATCGGGCAAAATTCCCGGGCGGTCTGGCAACGCCATGCAGTCCCTCTTGCATGTCCCCAGTCCTGGTGAGAATGTCAGGACACAAAGTACCTGGTTTGAGATTTTGAGAGACTTTGGGATCCAATGGTCTTTTTCCAAAATTTTTGCTTGCGAGCGCTTCACACTGGAAGGAGGAATGGGGGGTGTGCAATAGGGTCCCCCCCAAAAAAAGGGGAGGGCGGTCGCAGAAAGTCCCTGAAAAGATTCCGCCAGCCAGGGTCACCAAAACCCCCCGCCCCGTTACGCCGTAAAAAAGGGTCGGGACCTCTCAAGCTGGGCCTTTCCCTTTGACCAAGCCTCGATTCCCCCAGCGTTTTATATGCCCCCCTTTCCGTAAAAAAGAAAGGGGAAAAACCGGGTGGTTAACCCCCCAAACCCAAGCAGGGCATGAGTTGAAATTTGGGGGCAAATTTGGGCCAAAAAAAGGCCAGCCGAGCGGGCCCCCAAACCCTGTCACCCCCTTGTCTCCCCTCCCCTCCCCAACACCAAGTTTTTCCTCAGCTGCCAGTTTTCTCAGGTCATGATCGGGTCCCCCTCCGTTCGCCTCCCCCGCCCCCAGGTACCACCAGCCCACCAGAGACCCTCTCCCCCCTTCTCCTTCCCCAGTTTGGAACCTGCACCCCGTACAGCGGCCAGTCTAGCGCCGCCTTCTGTCTTCCGGGTTTGGGGAGCAGAAAAAAAACACTTAACCCAAACCATCCCAAAGCCAAAAGGGAATGTCGGCATTGCCCGGGTTTTGGCCTTGGAAATGTTGCCTTTCCCTCTGGGGACACAGTGGGTTCCCCAATATGGCCCTTCCTGCCCCCCAAAACCAGAGCCCGGGAGGCATTTTTTTTCCAGAAAAGCCGTCCCTGCCTGGCCCGCACGTGTCATCTAAAAATTTCAAGCGCGTTTTCCCCTCTGTGCCGGAAAAAATCCATTGACCCCGCACATGGACTAGTAAGCCGGCCCAGGCCGTATATCCTGTGAGCTCATGGGTGAGCGGGTGGATGTCCTGGGGGGTGGGGGCTCTTAGGTCGGCGCACCTCTTTAAAACGCAGGGGGGTGCAGGGGTTTTTTTCCCCCCGGCCTCTGGTGGCATCACGTGCCCCAAAAAAACCCGGCCGTTTGAAATTAATGGTTTGAGACCTCCAACACAGGTCAGGAGCTTGGGGGGGTCTCCCCAACAGACCCAGGTGGGGGTGCCAAAAACCTTGTGCCCCGGCAAGTGGTGCGATAAGGGCGAAAAACTGTGGGCCAAATCGGTAGGCTGGACACATCCCTTGGGGCACATGTCATGAAACTTTTTTTTTCCAGAAATTTCTAAAGAGTACCCGGGTCGGGACCCCGGCTGAGGAAGGTCGGTTAATTCGCATTCCCCGTTCGCCCCGCTTACCCGCCTGGTGTTGCAGGTCAGCTCGGCCCCCCGCAACCGTCTTTTTGTTAAAATGGAAAACATGGAATTCCCCCTCCACATGCTCCCCAAAAGGTTGTGGCAGCAGGCCAATGCCCTTAACAGTAGAAGTGAAATGGCCCGACAAGCACGGGCACCTCGGGTGTTGGCCCAGAGTGGGGGCAGGTGAAAAAGCTTGACATCCCTTTCATTTTGAAGAAGCCACCAAAATGGTCAGTGCGGCAAGCCTTGTCAGCATGAGCATTGTGGTTTATCTTAGTTCTGGA
>JAODAL010039080.1:0-38407 GCA_025379985.1 Phyllomedusa bahiana
GGTTTAATTCTACAGGGAAGGGCATTTACTGCCTTACAGGAGAGGATGGGGCATTTACTGCATTACAGGGAGAGATGGGGCTTTTAAACTGCATTTTCAGGGGGAAGACGGGCATTTACTGCCTCTACAGGGGGAGAGACGGGGCATTTACTGCCTCACAGGAGAGACGGGGCATTTACTGCCTCTACAGAGGAGAGACGGGGCATTTACTGCCTCTACAGGGGAGAGATGGGGCATTTAATGCATCTACAGAGGAGAGACGGGGCATCTACTGCATCTACAGGGGAGAGACGGGGCATTTACTGCATCTACAGAGGAGAGACGGGGCATGTACTGCATCTACAGGGGAGAGATGGGGCATTTATTGCATCTACAGGGGAGAGACAGGGCATTTACTGCCTCTACAGAGGAGAGACGGGGCATTTACTGCATCTACAGGGGGAGACGGGGCATTTACTGCCTCTACAGGGGGAGACGGGGCATTAACTGCCTCTACAGGGGAGAGGGGGCATTTAATGCCTTACAGGGAAGAGATGGGGCTTTTTACTTGCCTTTTCAGGGGAGAGACGGGGCTTTTAAATGCCTTTTCGGGGGAGAGACGGGGCATTTACTGCCTCTACAGGGAGAGATGGGGCATTTTACTGCCTCTACAGGTGTAAGCGGGGGGATTGATTTGGGGCAAGAATTAAATTTTACAATTAGCAGAATGTATAAAAAATGAAAGGTTTATTACATAAAATAAGGAAATAGAATTAAGATAAAATTATACTTAGCTGGCAGTTACAGATTTTACCAATGCATAGTTCTTTCACACAATGAAATGGGAGCCCCTTGTTGTACTCTCAAAGTAGAATACATCTTGCACGATGACACAGGTGTCGCTGGGCGCCAGGTCATGCCCCAGCCGAGGCTCAGCTCTCACTGGCACAGGAAGCCTTTTTATACTAGTCAGAGCTGTCTCCCTTACCTTACCAAACATGGCATCTCTTATGTCTAAAGTGGTCTAGTCAGCTTTACCAGACTTCAGAATTAACTGGCCCTCCATACATGGAAGGGTATAATAATACTTGTGCATTATGTAATAGTATCAGCTTCTGATCAGTACAGTGGGGGGAGAAAGATGTGATCATCAGTGGTGTAATATTATCAGCTTCTGATTACTACAGTGGGGGGAGAAGAATCTGCTTTGAAGAGCAGTCAAGCAGGGGTCACCAAGGTCAAACACTGTGAGCAGAAATAGACCCTATTGAGGGGGTAGCATGACAGCTGTCCTCAAACACAGCAAATACAGTGATTATACTTGATACAAATATACATATGTGTAACGATTCTGGAGGTGGATCCACTGGACCACCGCAGGCGATGGCGTAAGCCCCTACCAGGGAGTGGAATCTAAGTGGGACCCGGTTTTCACCAGAGCCCCCGCAAAGCGGGATGGTCTTGCTGCGGCGGGTGCCCCACCAGGTCACTACCACTGGCGGGGCTTGCTGGGGTGGCGGCAAGGGTGCGAGGTACAGGAACGGCAGGCAGGCTCGTAGTGAGGACAGACAGAAGGTCAGGACAGGGGGGCTCTGGTTCGTGGACGGTAGACAAGAGGTGGTCGGGGCGGGGGCCGGCAAGTTCGTAGACGGTAGACGTAGCAGAGGGTCGGTAAAACAGGAAGGAAATTACAGGAACGCTCAGGAACACTTTCACCATGGGCATGAACACCAAGGATCCGGCGAGGGCCGGCAGGAAGTGACGGACTAAATAGGAGCAGTCCCCGGCAGATAAACCCAATAACCGGCGCATGCCCCTTTAAATTCAAATTGCCGGCGCGCGCCCCCCTAGGGGCGGAGCAACGCGCCGGGACTCGGAAGCAGCCTGAGCAGGAGCGTGGCCGGGTAAGTCCCTTTGCCGGCGGGGACGGGGAGGGGAGGCACCGAACCCGACGTGCGGGAGGGGGGCTCCGCTCGGTGCAGGGGCACGGGCGCGCCTGCAACCCGGGACAGAGATCGCAGGGGCGTCCGTGACAGTACCCCCCCCTTGGACCCCATCCTCTTCGTGGCCTGGAGAAATCTCTGGATGAGACTGCGGTTCAGGATGTCTCCTCTGGTTTCCCAAGACCTCTCTTCAGGGCGAACCCCCCCAGTCCACCAAGAAGTATCGCTTTCCCTAGTTCTTCTCATGCCCAGAATCTCCTTGACCTCGAAGACATTGGGCGCGTCAAGCCACAGACGGAGGAGGAGCGGCTTTTCTGGGAAAAAATGGTTAAGGACCAGAGGTTTCAATAAGGAGACATGAAACGCTTTGGGGATTCTCATCGTAGGAGGGAGCCGGAGTTTGTATGCTACCGGGTTGATGCGGCTGATGACCTCAAAGAGTCCCAGGAAACGGGGTCCCAGTTTGTGAGACGGCATCTTTAAGGACATATCTGGACGAAGCCACACCTTTTCCCCTGGGAGAACACCGGAGGAGGGATTCTTCTCTTGTCCGCTTGAGACTTCATGTGCTGGGACGCGCGGAGCAGGGATTTGACGGGTTTCTGGGACCAGAGGCCTTCATGTTTTAAAACCAGTGCGTCCGCGCCGGAACATCGGAGGAGGTTACCAGGGGGAGAGGGGGGCGGGGATGAAGCATACACGATGTGGAAGGGGGAGGCCCCGCGGACTGGGACTCAAGGGAGTTATTAGGGGGAACTCCGCCCCGGCAGTAAATTGGGCCCAATCCATTGGCGTGCCGAGACAAAATTTGAGGGAAGGTAGAAACCCAGGACTTGGTTGACCCTCTCCACTCTGCCCGTTTCGTTTGTGGAGGGTTTGCCGAGAGAAGTCGGAGCTTCACTTGAAGTTGGTTCCCACAGAGCTCCCCAAAAAACCTGGAGACAAATTGAACTCCCCAGTCCGAGACAATTTGCTGAGGGAGTCCATGGAGCCGGAACACGTGGATAAGAATAACTCAGTTACGGGAGGCGGAGGGGCGAGGCGCCTGGCAACGGGACGAAGTGCGCCATTTTGGAAAAGCAAATCAGTAATCACCCAGATAATGGTGTTGCCAGACGACGGAGGGAGGTCGGTTAAAAGTCATCGAAATGTTGGCCCCAGGGTTGAGTGGAACGGGAAGTGGCTGAAGTAGGCCTGCCGGCTTGTGACGTGGCGTCTTGTTCCGGGCACAGGAGTCGCAAGACGCAACGAAGTCCTTGATATCCTTCTCCAGCTCGGGCCCACCAATAAACCGGGATATCAGGTGGAAGGTTCTTCGGGCCGCCGGGATGGCCAGCCACCAATGAGCAATGTCCCCATTTTAAGATGTCTGCGGAGAGCAGACGCACATAAGCCCTTTTCCAGGGGGGGACTTCCGGAAGGTCCACGGGAGCAGCCGAGAAGAGACGTTCTGGGGGGATGATGTGTTCAGGGAGGTCTCTTCACCCCCATGTCGGAGGCACGGGAGAGGGCATCAGCTCTCACGTTCTTCTGGGCCCGGGCCTGAAATGGATCTGAAAGTCGAACCGGGAGAAGAAGAGCGACCCCCTGGCCTGGCGGGGTTAAGTCGCTGAGCAGTCTGCAGATATTGGAGGTTCTTGTGGTCCTAGATGATACGGATGGGAAAACGGGCACCCTCCAGCAGATAACGACTCCTCCGAAGCCATTTGATGGCCAGTAGCTCCCGGTCGCCAATCGGTAATTCCTCTCGGCTGAAAGAACGTCTTGGGAGAAGAAGCCGCACGACACAGTCTTACCCGTAGGCCCCTTTTTTGGGAGTAAGGACTGCTCCAGCCCCCACAGACGAAGCATCCACCTCCAGAGTGAAGGTTTCGCGGGGTCTGGACGTGCAAGGGTAGAAGCCGTAGCGAAGGGATTTGAGCTTCACAAAAATGCCTCCTCGGCCTCGACAGGCCAAATGCGTGGATTGGCTTGTTTCTTGGTGAGAGAGCCACTATCGGGGCACCAGCGTAGAGAAGTGCGGGATGAATTGGCGATAGTAATTGCAGAAGCCCAAGAATCGCTGGATAGCCCGCAGCCCGACGGGGCGTGGCCACTGCAAAACTGCAGACAGTTTAGCAGGGTCCATCCGTAGGCCTTGGTCAGAGATGACATACCCCAGAAACGGGAGGCTAGTCTGATGGAAGAGGCACTTCCCTATTGGATACAGGGGTTCTCCGGAGACGTTTTAGTACTTGACGGACAGGGGCTGCGGTGGGTCTCAAAGGTCGGGGAGAAACACCAGTAGTCATCGAGGTAGACTAAAAAGCAGGAGAGGAGAGGTCCCTGAAGACGTCATTCACAAGCCCCTGAAAGACGGCTGGCGCATTACAGAGTCCGAAGGGCATCACCAGGTATCTCGTAGTGCCCATCCCAGGGGTTGAAGGCCGTCTTCCCTTCATCGCCCTTGCGGATTCGGCCCAAGGGATAGGCCCCTCACAAATCCAACTTGGAGAAAATTTGGCGCCTTGCAGGCGATCAAAAGTTCCGTGATCAGCGGCAAGGGGTAACGATTCTTTACCGTGATCTTGTTCAAGCCCCGGTAGTCAATGCGGGCCGTAAGGTAACCGTCCTTCTTTTCTTCACAAAAAAGAACCCCGCGCGCGGGGGACGAGGGACTTCCGGATAAAACCCTTCTTGAGATTCTCTTGGTTTTTACTCCGACATGACTTGGGTCTCAGGAACAGACAGAGGGTAGGGCTCGGCCATGGGGAGAGTGGTACCCGGCAATAAGTCGATCGGGCAATCGTATGGACAATGCGGCGGAAGACTCTCGGCTTGTCTCTCGGAGAACACATCGGCATACTCCAGATATTCGGGCCCGGCCAGCCCGGGGAAAGCGGCTCCTGAAGGGTTAAGCGAGAGCAGGGAAGCACCGGGGGAGGTGCCACCAAACAACGCCCGACAGTTGGGACCCCAACGGGTCACCTCTCCAGTAGACCAGTCCAGGATAGGAGAGTGGAGCCGTAGCCATGGGAGTCCAAGGGAGGATCGCCGACGAGGAGGGGGGCAACACATAGGAAGGCGATCTCCTCCTTATGCAGTGCCCCCACATGGAGAGACAGTGGCTGGGACGAACTGGTGGTGTCGCTAAGCGCTCCCCGGGTGACTGATGAGATGACAAGCGGTTTCTCCAGATGTACCACTGGAAGCCGATACCGCCTCACTAGAGGCTGGTGAATGAAGTTCCCCGGCTGAGCCGAGTCCAGAAACGCCGGAACCTGGAATGTGATACCAGGGCTCTGACACGACCTGCACAGGCATCAACAGGCGGGGGAGAGGGGGAGGTGCACCTAGGAATGCCTCTCCCAAGTCCTAGGTGCGGGAGTTTCCGCAGCCTTGGGGCGCGCGGGGCAAGTCCCCCGAAAATGTCTGGGCTGCCAGTAGAGAAAACAGTCCAGTTGTCGCCGCTGGGGCCAATCTTGCCCCAGAGAGGCGAGCCGATCAATCTGCATGGGCTCGTCGGTGGGTGTTGGAGGCTGTGGCGCCGGAGGCCCCTGGAACCCGGTGCCAGGCGGAGGAAACCGGCGAGGTTGGGCTGACGGCGCTCTTGCGGAAGCTCCCTCCCGTTCAATGAAGCGTATATCGATGCGGGTCACCAAACCGGATCAAGTCGCTAAGGGAGGACGGGAGGGGCTCTAGCGGCCAAGACATCTTTAACTCGACTTGAGAGTCCCTTCTTGAACGTAGCACATAGTGCGGCCTCGTTCCATGTCAGTTTTAGAGGCCAGGGACGGAATTGCACCGCGTAGTCTCCTACAGACAGGTCTCCCTGGCGTAGATTTAGGAGGGCCGTCTCAGCGGAGGAGGCACGGGGTGGTTCCCTCGAAGACGTTGTGGAACTCACTGAGAAATGACTGTAGATCCGCCGTCACACGGATCATCTCTGTCCCATAGGGTGTTAGCCCATGCCAGGGCCTTCCCGGGAGAGGAGGCTGACCACGAAAGCCACCTTCGCACGTTCGGACAGGAAACTGGTGGTCATCAGCTCCCCGTGCATAGAGCATTGAGTGATAAATCCCCTGCATAGTTTGGGTCACCACTGAACTTTGGGTGGGAGTGACAACCGAAGCTTGGGTCCCCTGGGGGTCACCGGAAACCCCTGAGGCAGGAGCAACTGGAGGGTGGCGCTGGCTGCTGCTGGACGGTGACGAGCTGCTGCACCAAGGAGGAGAGTTGCTCGAGCTGCTGCGCTTGCTGCGCAAATTGTTGTGATTGCTTGACCACGACGTTGGTGATGCTGGCAAACACTTGGCAAAAGGGTACTTGGCGGAATCCATGGCCGGATCCTACTGTAACGATTCTGGAGGTGGATCCATGGACCACCCCAGGCGATGGCGTAACCCCCACCAGGGATGGAAAACTAAGTTGGGGACCCGGTTTTCACCAGAGCCCGCCGCAAAGCGGGATGGTCTTGCTGCGGCGGGTGGGACAGCAGGTCACTACCACTGGCGGGGCTTGCCTGCGGTGGCGGCCAAGGGTGCGAGGTACAGGAACGGCAGGCAGGCTCGTAGTCGAGGACAGACAGAAGGTCAGGACAGGCGGCTCTGGTTCGTGGACGGTAGACAAGCAGGTGGTCGGGGCAGACGGCAAGGTTCGTAGACGGTAGACGTAGCAGAGGGTCGGTACACAGGAAGGCCCTGCAGGAACGCTCAGGACCACTTTCACCATGGGCATGAACACCAAGGATCCGGCGAGGGCCGGCAGGAAGTGACCGGATAAATTGGAGCAGTGCCCGGCAATGAACCAATTACGGCGCACTGCCCTTTAAATTCAAATTGCCGGCGCGCGCGCGCCCCTAGGGGCGGGCTCATGCGCCGGGACCCGGAAGCAGCCTGAGCAGGGGCGTGGGCGGGTAAAATTTCCCGCCGGGGGGGGACGGGAGGGGAGGCGAGCGGACCCCGAACCCGACGTGCGGGACGGGGCTCCGCTAGGTGCAGGGGCGCGGGCGCGCCTGCGACCCGGGACAGAGGTCGCAGGGGCGTCCGTGACAATATGTCTTATATAGACTGGATACAAGGTATATTAATGAGACATAAGATACATATTTCTATCTCACATCTTATAAGACACATTGTATAATTTACATCCTTTTTACACTCCACCCCTTGTTTTTATAGATGTGATCTAGGAGATTATAAAATTTTTTATTAGAAACTAGTTTATCATTGGTACCAAATTATTATGTGTCACTTGCTATATTCTTCAGTTGGTTTATTACAGAAAAACCACCTCGGCCCCTTGATTGGGCTGAAAAGAAGAAAACCACTTGTTTGGGTAGGATTTACAGTCACAGCGAACTTAAAGTCTCTCTTGAAAATCTTTCTCAGAACCCCTAAATTGCATGGGTCTCTGGTGCAGGGAAACGAGGAGTTTATTGTGCCCAAGATTTCCCCGGTGAGCCAAAGAACAGACCCATGGAAGGTATCTGTCCCCGCCCTTTCAAAGCCTGTCTCCATCTTTTCCTGTGATGAGACAGGGGGTGCGAATAACGATAAGTGCAGATTAAATTTGAGCCCCTTTTCTGTGGCAGTGGGTGGCACATAGAAGCCGACATCAGGACCCCTTTGCGTCTTGGCCCTCTTTTGCAGACAACCATCAGGGGGCGTCGCAGGGCATCCATCGGGGGGGGGAGGGGGGGGCGCTTGGAAATAGCTTTTGCAGACATCCATCAGGGGGGGTCTCTTGGCTTTTGCAGACCTCCATCAGGGGGGTGTCGCTTGGCTTTTTACAGACCTCCCTCAGGGGGGGTGTCGCTTTACTTTTGTGGACCTCCATCAGGTTCTGCAGGGTATTTACAATCTGCAAAAACTGAAAATGAAAATCCGAAAATAGACTTGACTCTTGATCAACCAGTGTGACTTCCATTCACTGCAAGTTGTCAACAGTGAGGGGGTGGGACCCCTTTGTTTTGATCTCAGTCAAAAATCCGTTTGATTCTTTACCCCCCTTTTAATAAAGAATGTCACATGGTAAAAATATCACACTTGATTCTCTCAATCCACTGTCAATCCATTTAAATAACTCCGCCCACATTGGCCTTTGAGGTTTTCTGACTACCAGATTTAATCTAATCATTGTGCGGTTTAAGTTTATTACAAGACTCTTATATTGGCATTAGGAATAAAAACAAAACCTTCTTCTGCTCAGAGTGCATAACATCATAAATGTAATAATCATAGCAGTTTCATATCATAAATGTTTAACCCTTATCAGTGGGATAACATATAGATTTATAAACCTTTTTAACACACCCCATTGATATTTTATCAGGTTTCTCACTGTTCCCATTTGTGTAATGCATGTGTTCAATTAATCATAATTTAATCAGCTTAAAGGGGATGTATCGCTTCCTTATTCAGTGATTCACACTGCTCTCAGCTTCTCAACTCTGGAAATGCATGGGCGTTTCTTCCCCTCCCAGCTGGGTGACATCCTACCCCCCTTTACTGTGCAGGCTGGCTCCCGAGTCTCCCCCCCCTCCCCTCCTCTGAGTCCACATGTCATTGTGGTCTTTCCCTATGCAGTCTTATTTTGTAAGAGCTGTATACATACCCCACGGCTGCATTCAAAACCCCTGGACTGAGCAAACTGACTCTTCTCCTCTCACAAGCTGGAGATGCTCTATGAATGGCACAGATCTCGCTTCTATGCAGGAGAGTTAGGCATGGGACAAAACTGTTATGTTTTCTCATTGTTGAATCTGTTGCAGTCTGTTTGCTCTGGGTGGGGGAGAGAGAAAATGCTACGGCCCCTAACTCTGAGTCAGGCAGGGATCCCCACAAATTGTGCTATTTCCTGATTGTGTAAGCCTTCAGTGTAATTCTATTTCTTCTGCTGTATAAAGTGAAAATGTGACGGTCCCTTATCTGAGTGAGAGGACACAGCTCAGTGAATTCGACCTGTACAGACTGTAAATGAGCTCTCAGCTAGTGAAATGCAAGGAGGAGGGATCCGGAGGGATTCGACCAGGACTGGATATCAGTGTAAACAAAAACACAAGATAAGGAATACTGTGAATACAAGACAGCTTTGCTAATGACATCCAATTGCAAAGTTGCTTGTTTTCACTGTCCCCTTATTCTGAAGACCATTTAATGAAATAAAACCCCTTTAACCTTTCTCATAAAATAAACCAATAATGTTATCTATTTTTCTGCATAGGCAGAAAGCAAACAAAAAGTCAATTATTGTAAACCACAAGATATGGCAACATTTCCTCCCCAGATTTTCTTTAATAAAACCTTTAATGTTTTTTCTATATCATAACTTCCTACTTCACCCTGGCATATGTTTAACCCTTAATTTCCCAGAGAGCTGCTCACACATCCTTACTTTACACACTTGCCCTCGTCAATCAATCCTGTTTCATTCACATTCCTGTACGCATATATGTGTAATTCAAGTGTATGTATATTCTTCATTATTTAATATTAACCCTAGAATATATTTATATGATTTTCACTTCTGAACACTGCTAAGGCCTTTTGCTCTATAGAGACAGATTTTAACATATAAAGAGATTTAACAGATAGAGTACACTCAACTTCTCATGCACTTATAATTAGCATTCCAGAGGTCAACAGGTCAATCACCATGTGCTTCTTGTCAGTGACCGGGCACCGGCTCTCTGTAAGTAATTATTTTATTCTTAAATTCATTGCTGTTGGTTAGTTACACATGCAAGATTATCAGTGTACATTCCATGCATTTGATATCACCAGACTTTATAGTATACTTGTGAGATTTTTACAAGGCATACAGGTCTGTGATGTGTTCTATTGCTGTACAGCGACCCTCAGAAGGACATTTTTTAGAGATCTCTTCATGAAGACACAATTTAAGACACGGGCCCCACACTTTACAAACAACATATATTTTCCCTTATTTTAAACTGGAACCTCCAACACAGCTGACAACATACATTTAATAGTCAGAAAGATTAAACCAATACCACAATCAGGGGAGAGGGGGGTAATTGAACTTCACAGGCCCCCACAAAACAACAGGGGCCGCCCCTAGGTGATAGGGAACAATAGCCATTACAACAAGTATGAAATACAAAACCATTCATCAGGGAAAACCACCTTACAGGGCCAAGAAACAGAAAAAAAATCCACCAACTCATTTCTTTTCACCCAAGTGGTCCCCGAAATATACAAGTCTTTCAGAAACCCCAACAACCATTATCCACCAGTGACTACATTTGACTAAAACAAATTAAACATTCCTTCCACATAACTTCTGCATTATTTTCATTTGCACCAGATTTTAACGCTAACAAGTGATATCACAAACATTGTGCACAAGAAAATTCTTTTTGCTCCTACAAAATAAACAGAAGGTTGGTTACATTCCCCACCAAGGTATTCACATAGGAAGGAAAAAAACGTTAGTGACAGCATCCATTCTCGGCTATCAGACAGCTGCTGGATCAAAAGAGTATTAAAGGGAAAAATACAAACACATTAACTTTAAAATGTGCACTTATGATGTCAAAATGAGCTAAATTTTTTGCTGTAACCCAATTTAAAAGGATATCCATTACAATACTAAATAACTTATACCCAAATGTTATAAAACTCTTTGCTCTTAATTGTTCATAACTTTATCAGGAATACGGTATATACCTGGAAGGAAGCACAAAACGTCAGTATAAATCCTAAATAGTTTCCTCATTTTGTTCACAATCACTGACAATCTAACATTTTCCAGATACTGTTTCTACATTGACACTCTGCTAGTTCAGTGTTACAATGTGGCTTTTAGCTTTCTCCTGTCTCTTTAAAACACCACCTGCTCTTTACTTCATTACTTGTCTGTGTCTATAATTGGCGCCTCCAGTCAGATCAGTCCCATGTCTGCTGTGATCTTCAGCCGTTAAAGATACAGTACAAGATTCACCACCGACCGACTGGGGTCTGTCCGTCGCAATGGTGACGCAACCAATCGAGTGTTGAGTGTACTTTGCGCTTTAGTGCACTCACCAGGGGACTGGACTCGAATTTTGTCATCTACCCCAAAACTAAACATCTCAGCTAAGATATACATTGCTATTACCCAATAAAACAATTGTAATAATTCTTGTAGCGCCAAATCCCACTTCTGACACCAATTGTAAGCGGGTGTTTGATTTTGCGGGCAAGAAATTAATCACAATTAGGCAGAATGTATAAAAAAAATGAAAGGTTTATTACATAAAATAAGGAAATAGAATTAAGATAAAATGATACTTAGCTGGCAGTTACAGATGTTACCGATGCATAGTTCTTTTACACAATGAAATGGGAGCCCCATGTTGTACCCTCAGAGTACAACCCATCTCGCACGATGACACATCAAGGGGTGCTGGGTGCCAGGTCATGCCCCAGCCGAGGCTCAGCTCTCACTGGCACATCAAGCCTTTTTATACTAGTCAGAGCTGTCTCCCTTACCACTCAGAATGCCCAAACTTAGTATCTCTTATGTCTAAAGTGGTCTAGTCAGCTTTACCAGACTTCAGAATTAACTGGCCCTCCATACATGGAAGGGTATAATAATACTTGTGCATTATGTAATAGTATCAGCTTCTGATCAGTACAGTGGAGTGAGAAAGATGTGATCATCAGTGATGTAATATTATCAGCTTCTGATCACTACAGTGGGGGGAGAAAAATCTGTTTTGAACTTCTGAGCAGTCAAGCGGGGTCACCAAGGTCAAACACTGTGAGCAAAAATAGACCTTACTGTGGGGGTAGCATGACAGCTGTCCTCGCACGCAGCAAATACAGTGATTATACTTGATACAAATATACATATGACTTATATAGACTGGATACAAGGTATATTAATGAGACATAAGATACATATTTCTATATCACATCTTATAAGACACATTGTATAATTTACATCCTATTACAACAGGGGAGAGACGGGGCATTTACTGCCTCTACAGGGGAGAGACGGGGCATTTACTGCACCTACAGGGGAGAGACAGGGCATTTACTGCACCTACAGGGGAGAGACAGGGCATTTACCGCATCTACAGGGGAGAGACAGGGCATTTACCGCATCTACAGGGGAGAGACAGAGCATTTACTGCCTCTACAGGGGAGAGACGGGGCATTTACTGCCTCTACAGGGGAGAGACAGGACATTTACTGCCTCTACAGGGGAGAGACGGGGCATTTACTGCCTCTACAGGGGAGAGACGGGACATTTACTGCATCTACAGGGGAGAGATGGGGCATTTACCGCACCTACAGGGGAGAGACGGGGCATTTATCGCACCTACAGGGGAGAGACGGGCATTTACTGCCTCTACAGGGGAGAGACGGGGCATTTACTGCCTCTACCGGGGAGAGACTAGGCATTTACTGCCTCTACAGGGGAGAGACGGTGCATTTACTGCCTCTACAGGGGAGAGACGGAAAATTTACCGCACCTACAGGGGAGAGACGGGGCATTTACCGCACCTACAGGGGAGAGACTGGGCATTTACCGCACCTACAGGGGAGAGACGGGGCATTTTACCGCACCTATAGGGGAGAGACGGGGCATTTACCGCCTCTACGGGGGAGAGACGGGGCATTTACTGCCTCTACAGGGAAGAGACGGGGCATTTACTGCATGAACAGGGGAGAGACGGGGCATTTACTGCATCTACAGGGGAGAGACGGGGCATTTACCGCCTCTACGGGGAAGAGACGGGGCATTTAACGCCTCTACGGGAAGAGACAGGGCATTAACTGCCTCTACAGGGGAGAGACAGGGCATTTACTGTCTCTACAGGGAGGACTGAAAAAAAGGGCATTTTCCGCCTCTACGGGGGAGAGAACGGGCATTTACTGCCTCTCACGGGGGAGAGATGGGGCATTTACCGCCTCTCAGGGAGAGACTGGGCATTTACTGAATCTTCAGGGGAGAGATGGGGCATTTTCTCCCTCTAATGGGGAGAGACGGGGCATTTACTGCATCTACGGGGGAGTCTGGGCTTTTACTGCCTCTACGGGGAGAGACGGGGCATTTACTGCCTCTACGGGGGAGAGACGGGGCATTTACCGCCTCTACGGGGGAGAGACGGGGCATTTACCGCCTCTACGGGGGAGAGACGGGGCATTTACCGCCTCTACGGGGGAGAGACGGGGCATTTACCGCCTCTACAGGGGAGAGACGGGGCATTTACCGCCTCTACAGGGGAGAGACGGGGCATTTACGGCCTCTACAGGGGAGAGACGGGGCATTTACTGCCTCTACGGGGGAGAGACGGGGCATTTACTGCATCTACGGGGGAGAGACGGGGCATTTACTGCCTCTACGGGGGAGAGACGGGGCATTTACTGCATCTACAGGGGAGAGACGGGGCATTTACTGCATCTACAGGGGAGAGAAGGGCATTTACTGCCTCTATGGGGGGAGGAGACGGGGCATTTACTTCCTCTACAGGGGAGAGACGGGGCATTTACTCAATCTACAGGGGAGAGACGGGTAATTTACTGCCTCTACTGGGGAGAGACGGGGCATTTACTGCCTCTACAGGGGAGAGACGGGGCATTTACTGCATCTACAGGGGAGATACGGGGCATATACTGCCTCTACAGGGAGAGACGGGGCATTTACTGCATCTACAGGGGAGAGACGGGGCATTTACTGCATCTACAGGGGAGAGACGGGGCATTTACTGCCTCTACGGGGGAGAGACGGGGCATTTACTGCCTCTACAGAGGAGAGACGGGGCATTTACTGCCTCTACAGGGGAGAGACGGGGCATTTACTGCCTCTACATAAGTGAATGCTACATATTATTCCTGCTCTTCTTAGTATTATTATATGTTGTTATCACTGGTTCCATATTTTGTGCACCTCTCTGGTCTCGGCTGCAGGGGCCGTTACTTCTGACCCCCTGGGATCCTGCCTCTTCTGCCCGCTCTGTAGATGAGGGGCTATTGCTGCTATAGCCTCCTCTGCTGGGCGTTGTTGTGCATTACTTTGTGTCTTCAGCTCCTCTGTTTTGGATGCGGGGCACCTGGCTCCCGTCACATGTGCAGCTCTTCTCTGTAAATCAGGTGCATTCACTCCTCCTGCCCTCAGAGCCGCGCTCCCTGCTGCCCCCTCCCCTGCTGACGTCAGGCGGAGCTCTCCACAGCCCTGGTGCTGAAGATGGCAGCCGGGGAGCGGCGAGGGGCAAGAGCAGCGCCCTGAGCGGAGAGCACCCAGCGCCATGTCCCTGCTGTGCGTGCGAGGTAAGAGGGGTCGCGGGAGTGAGGGGCAGAGAAGCTGAGTGACACCTGTACATCTATCTATCTATCTATCTATCTATTTATCTATCCCATATCTATCTATCTATGTATCTATCTCATATCTATCAATCTATCTCATATCTATCTATCTATCTATCTATCTATCTATATCTATCTCATATCTATCTAGCTATCTATCCATCCCATATCTATATATCTCCTATCTATCTATCTATCTATCTATCTATCTATCTCCTATCTATCTATCTCCTATCTATCTATCTATCTCCTATCTATCAATCTATCTATCTCATATCTATCATTCTATCTATCTATCTCATATCTAATCTATCTATCTCATATCTATCTATCTATCTCCTATCTATCTATCTATCTATCTATCTATCTATCTCCTATCTATCTATCTATCTCCTATCTATCTATCTATCTATCTATCTATCTCCTATCTATCTATCTCCTATCTATCTATCTATCTATCTATCTCCTATCTATCTATCTATCTATCAATCTATCTCATATCTATCAATCTATCTATCTATCTATCTATCTCCTATCTATCTCATATCTATCAATCTATCTCCTATCTATCTATCTATCTATCTCCTATCTATCAATCTATCTATCTCCTATCTATCTATCTATCTATCTATCTATCTATCTATCTATCTATCTATCTATCTCATATCTATCAATCTATCTATCTCATATCTATCTATCTATCTCATATCTATCAATCTATCTATCTATCCAAAGAAGAAAAGAAGAGACAAAGAGAGCGCACAATAGTGAAGTAAATAATTTTGAGTTATATGGGAGATAGAAAAGCTTCTAACCTGGCTGAGTTGTGCTAAATATGTGAGGCACAACTCTCCATATAGCGTATTTGTAGATTCTCAATACAAGGATTCCAGGTAGATGGCAGCCAGTGATCCCTCTTTATGTTGTGCGTTAAATTAGGAGGCACAACACTCGTATCAGCTTATGTGCTCTATTTAGATCTCTGAACCTCGGCAGCTTCTGCGATCCCCGGCTCCCACGTGGAGAAGACCTCCGTGTGATTAGATAGGACGTTAAAAGAAAAAAACCCGGGCAGTAGCGCCTATAGGTATGAACGAGTCATGCACTCATGGGCTATACAGTGATAGGTTTATTCACTTAAAAGACACATACAAAAATAAAATCCTAAGGGTTTTATACCTTTCTCATATCTAGCTATCTATCTCCTATCTATCTATCTATCTATCTATCTCTCTGTATATCTATCTCTCTGTATATCTATCTCTCTGTATATCTATCTCTCTATCTATCTATCTCCTATCTATCTATCTATCTCCTATCTATCTCCTATCTATCTATCTATCTATCTATCTATCTATCTCCTATCTATCTATCTATCTATCTATCTATCTATCTCCTATCTATCTCCTATCTATCTATCTATCTATCTATCTCCTATCTATCTATCTCCTATCTATCTATCTATCTCCTATCTATCTATCTCCTATCTATCTATCTCCTATCTATCTATCTATCTATCTATCTATCTCCTATCTATCTATCTATCTATCTATCTATCTCCTATCTATCTCCTATCTATCTATCTATCTATCTATCTCCTATCTATCTATCTATCTCCTATCTATCTATCTATCTATCTATCTATCTATCTATCTCCTATCTATCTATCTATCTATCTATCTATCTATCTATCTATCTCCTATCTATCTATCTATCCCATATCTATCTATCTATCTATCTATCTATCTATCTATCTCCTATCTATCTATCTATCTCCTATCTATCTCCTATCTATCTATCTATCTATCTATCTATCTATCTATCTATCTATCTCCTATCTATCTCTCTCCTATCTATCTATCTATCTATCTCCTATCTATCTATCTATCTATCTATCTATCTATCTCCTATCTATCTATCTATCTATCTATCTCCTATCTATCTCCTATCTATCTATCTCCTATCTATCTCCTATCTATCTATCTATCTATCTATCCATCTATCTCCTATCTATCCATCTATCTCCTATCTATCCATCTATCTCCTATCTATCCATCTATCTCCTATCTATCCATCTATCTCCTATCTATCTATCTATCTATCTCTCTCCTATCTCTCATATCTATCTATCTCCTATCTATCTATCTATCTATCTATCTATCTCTCTCATATCTATCTATCTCCTATCTATCCATCTATCTCCTATCCATCTATCTATCTATCTATCTATCTATCTATCTATCTATCTCATATCTATCTATCTCCTATCTATCCATCTATCTCCTATCTATCCATCTATCTCCTATCTATCCATCTCCTATCTATCCATCTATCTCCTATCTATCTATCTATCTATCTATCTATCTCTCTCTCTCCTATCTATCTATCTCCTACCTATCTATCTATCTATCTATCTATCTATCTATCTATCTATCTATCTCTCTCTCCTATCTATCTATCTCCTATCTATCTATCTATCTATCTATCTATCTATCTATCTATCTATCCCTCTATCTATCTCTCTCCTATCTATCTATCTCCTATCTACCTCCTCTCTATCCCTCTATCGCTCTCCTATCTATCTATCTCCTATCTATCTATCTCCTATCTATCTATCTCTCTCCTATCTATCTCATATCTATCTATCTCCTATCTATCTATCTCTCTACTATCTCTCATATCTATCTATCTATCTATCTCATATCTATCTATCTCTCTATCTATCTATCTATCCATCTATCTCCTATCTAGATAGTGCGCTCGTCTGCCGAAAGGAGACGAGTCGCCGGTGGCTATAATGAAAAGAAGCGCAGATCGGGTTCTTCGTGTAGCTGCACCGTTAGAAATAGAACAGGTCAGGTGCTCACCTTTTGTTGCTGTACAAAGGATACGGTACAGCTTGTATAATCGCTTTATCTCTCTGTAAAGAGATAGGAGAAGCAGCTCCCGTCCTGGTTCCCGCCTCCGGTTCCACGAGGACGCCGAGGTATGCGATAGGGAAAATTACAGTGCTTTGCAAGCCCAATAAAGGAGATTGCAAGCTAGCTATAATAACGGGAACACTACTTGGGCTAGAGCGCTTAATAAGGATTAAGCACAGTAGGGCTAAGTTACTATTAAATTATTTAATTATATATTGTAGCACATAACGCGTTTCACGGGTCTCGGCCCGCTTCTTCAGATATGCCTTAGATATAATCCTTATTAAGCGCTCTAGCCCAAGTAGTGTTCCCTTTATTATAGCTAGCTTGCAATCTCCTTTATTGGGCTTGCAAAGCACTGTAATTTTCTCCATCTCCTATCTATCTATCTATCTATCTATCTCCTATCTATCTATCTATCTATCTATCTATCTCCTATCCCATATCTATCTATCTCCTATCCCATATCTATCTATCTATCTCCTATCCCATATCTATCTATCTCCCTATCTCCTACCTATCTATCTCCCATCTATCTATCTATCTATCTATCTATCTATCTATCTATCTCATATCTATCTATCTATCTATCTATCTATCTATCTATCTATCTCCTATCCCATATCTATCTATCTCCCTATCTCCTACCTATCTATCTCCCATCTATCTATCTATTCTATCCTATCTATCATTCTATCATATCTCATATCTATCTATCTATCTATCTATCTATCTATCTATCTATCTCCCTATCTATCTATCTATCTATCTCCCATCTATCTATCTATCTATCTATCTTGGCATTAGGGGGTTGCCCTATATTACCCTTCTTGTATTTATTTACAGCTCATATCTATTTACCTATCTCCTATCTATCTATACACCCACCATATACACTGTATCTATGTATTATCTATACACCCGCCATATACACTGTATCTATGTATTATCTATACACCCGCCATATACACTGTATCTATGTATTATCTATACACCCGCCATATACACTGTATCTATGTATTATCTATACACCCGCCATATACACTGTATCTATGTATTATCTATACACCCGCCATATACACTGTTTCTATGTATTATCTATACACCCGCCGTATACACTGTATCTATGTATTATCTATATACCCGCCATATACACTGTATCTATGTATTATCTATACACCCGCCATATACACTGTATCTATGTATTATCTATACACCCGCCATATACACTGTATCTATGTATTATCTATACTTCCGCCATATACACTGTATCTATGTATTATCTATACACCCACCATATACACTGTATCTATTATCTATACACCCGCCGTATACACTGTATCTATGTATTATCTATACACCCGCCATATACACTGTATCTATGTATTATCTATACACCCGCCATATACACTGTATCTATGTATTATCTATACACCCGCCATATACACTGTATCTATGTATTATCTATACACCCACCATATACACTGTATCTATTATCTATACACCCGCCATATACACTGTATCTATGTACTATCTATACACCCGCCATATACACTGTATCTATGTATTATCTATACACCCGCCATATACACTGTATCTATGTATTATCTATACACCCGCCATATACACTGTATCTATGTATTATCTATACACCCATCATATACACTGTATTTATGTACTATCTATACACCCACCATTAACACTGTAATGTAATATCTATATACCCGGCATATACACTGTATCTATGTATTATCTATACACCCGCCATATACACTGTATCTATGTATTATCTATACACCCGCCATATACACTGTATCTATGTATTATCTATACACCCGCCATATACACTGTATCTATGTATTATCTATACACCCGCCATATACACTGTATCTATGTATTATCTATACACCCGCCATATACACTGTATCTATGTATTATCTATACACCCGCCATATACACTGTATCTATGTATTATCTATACACCCGGCATATACACTGTATCTATGTATTATCTATACACCCGCCATATACACTGTATCTATGTATTATCTATACACCCGCCGTATACACTGTATCTATGTACTATCTATACACCCGCCATATACACTGTATCTATGTATTATCTATACACCCACCATATACACTGTATCTATGTATTATCTATACACCCGCCATATACACTGTATCTATGTATTATCTATACACCCGCCATATACACTGTATCTATGTATTATCTATACACTATATTGGATTGTTCAATCAAATGGTCATGGAAGATTTAAGGAAAATAAAGGGTAAGATCCCCCGCAATGCAAATCTCAATGCAGTACAAAGAAAGGCAATTCAATCCTTGAAAGAGAATACTACTATCACAATTAGGAATGCAGATAAAGGTGGATCCATAGTCATTCAGGACAGAGAAGAATATGTAGGGGAAGCATATAGGATCTTAGGGGACCCTAAAAAATATATAAAAGTAGAGGTCCATGCTCTTACAGATCTACAGGAAAAATTTGTAAAATTCATAAAGGATGCGGTCCTAACGGGTATTATCCGCCAAAAAGAGTCAGAAGGGTTAATTGTAAGAAAACCCAAAAACCCTTTCTTTTATCACCTACCCAAGGTTCATAAAAGTATTAATAATCTCGTGCTCAAGGAGCACCCATAGTGCCGTACGTCCGGGTTATAGAGACTCTCCATTGTCTAACTTATCTTTGGGTGGAGTGGGGGAGGTGATGGAAGGGTGAGGGAGGTTGGACGCAAAGTTGGGAGGAAAGGAGAGAGAGGAGGAGAGGGAGGGGAGGGAGGGGAGGAGAGAAGTGATGGGGGTTGAGAGGGGTAGGAAATTACTTAGACATATATTACAGCTATAATGTCACTGTCCCCTTGGTCCAGATTACTTAAAAGATTCATGACCATGTCATCCAGCAGACTTAGCGGGTGTAGAATTGGAAGTACAAATGCATATCCAATTTCTTACAATGGTATGAATACTGTAGGTCTCTATTCTAAACATCAGAACACACGCCTGGATCCACAGCGCGGTAAACTCCGTTTTTAGGAAGAAGGAAAGACAAACAAATAATGTCAGCAGGAGAAAGAGCAATTTCTATTAGAGGGTTAAGTATATTCCTTTATCAAATAATTATTTCGAATAGCAAAGCTCGTTCTACATCATCAAGGGCAGGTTGGCTCCGGCCGTATGGTGGCTGAGAGTTGACCCGCATCGCTGGTCCAACCTTCTTCAATAGGGCAAGACTTCGAAGTGAGTTATATGTACTGTCAGATTACAATGCATTGAGAAATCGAAATGATTCTACATACAAGAGATTTATAGATATCTATTTTTTATATTAGATGCGGTGACCGCACCCTATTAGAGGGCGAGCTTTTTTAAAAGGATTTGAATATCAGACTCATCCCAAGGCTAGGTATAATACCTTTTTTACACAAACCATCTGGCAAAGAGGATTATACAGGTTTCTAATTTGAACCTTAATCAGAAAATGGTATTAAATTATATCAAAACTTCACATTCAAAGAGACTGTGGAGTTCAAATTATTTCAGCGTCACTTACAAAGCTGCCTACTATAAGAAAAAGTGGAAACTGGAATAAAGAGCGAAAAGCAAATTGGTGGCCCGCCATCGGGCAATTCGCAAGAAGAATTAGTAAAAACTGTACATCAGGATAGATAATCTATATGCAATGCGGGCTAAAGTTCTTCATCAAAAGAATTTAGGCCGGTTCCAGCCACGGCTTATTCCGGCGACGATTTAGTGAGTGAGCCAATCACTGGAGGGGGGGGCGGGGGTGGGGCTGACCACTATCCTCGCGTGAATAGATGGGCGTGAGACGGGGGTGGGGCCCTGGATGCGGCGGCGGGAGCGGCCGCATCTCGCTCGGACCGCCATAGACAATCACATTGTTTACTAAGGCGCTTCCGCAGCCTTAAATAATGTGCATGTCACTTTCACTCTCCCCCCGGTGGACTTCATGCCGAGCGGTGAAGGAGGGTAGACGGAATCCCGCTGTTCTCTTATGATGAGCAGTGGAAAAAAAGAGAATTTAAAAAGATAAATAAAATGAAGATATACTCGTAATGCCTCCGACGGATTTGCGGTTGTTACTGCATGCTGGCAAATCCTGCGCGCAGTATCGGACGTCCAATTCTGTGGGCTAAAGATAAGACCGTGTGAAGCGAGACTTAGAGACGAAAGGTTATCCTCTAAATGGTCTGGTGAGAGTATTATACAAAGGAATCAGAGCCTTGAATAAAACGAACAGAGAGAATCACTGTCGCAGTAAATGTTCAGAGTGTAAAGAAAGAAGAGAGTAAATCCAGGATGCTTTAAACAAAATTTTATCACCACATTATTCATAATCGGCACGCCCAAGCTATGTGAACGATTTAAATATTTTAAACAAACACTTGGTGGCTCATGCCTGTTTTGTCAGACCTCCCGTTTAAAAAGCCTACGAGATTCCCAAGGAACCGAAAGGTGACATATCAGAACGAGGCTAAGTACTTTATAAAAAATATTTATAGGCCCCCATTCTACCAGACAGAGGAATAAGAAATCTGAACCTGACAAAACAGGGTTAGAAGGAGGGGTAAGGGCATGCCAAATTCCCTACTTGGCAAATGTGTGAAATCTGCGCGAGGGTGAAGGACGAATTCATTTTCAACTGCTACCTCGTGAGGCGAAAATTTAAAATTAAGAGCACAATCCTGACTTGCAATTCTAGGCTATTGTAGTACACTACGGATTACCTGCAGGGCTGCAGTAAACAGTAACGTTGGGTGAAGAACATCTAGGGCACAAACTCTCCCTAGACGTATGAACAACCAGCAAGATATTACATAAAAAAACAAAACAGATTGATATAAGGCCTCCCCGGTCAAGGTGCATCCTCGAGCGTCCTACCATTGAGGAGCTATCTTGAGGGATTATAAATGTATAGTTCTGCAACCCAGAGTCGGACTTTCATCAAAGAGAGCTGTTGCGTGATAAGGGCTAGCATCTCTACATTTCAACAAGGAAATCGTTTGGATTTTCAAGTTGAACACCTCAATCGCATCAGGTCTAAACGAGCCAGGAGGTTATTAACTAAGAGAAAAGAAAAAAATGGCAGATAAATATATGTTGCTCTCATAAGTGGATAAGTCTTTGGTGTGAGATTCAAGTATGATCATTGTAGCATCGCTATCCGAGGAGGTCTTCGTTCCACATCGTGAAATGTATGGGCATAGGAGTCTGCGGCAGAAAACTGCCGTGAGGTACGTTTCGAGTTGGGGCAGAAATCGCGCCTTCCGTCGAACGCTTGTTCCTCATTCGCAATAATGCATGAACTCCGGGTCTGGAGGCTGCCGGCGTGCGTGTGAAGAGCCGGCAGTAGCTAGGCTCCAGGGAAACAGAGAAGTGAAGTGAGTGGAAATGAATACTGTACGAGCAAGGTATAGCTTTGTTTTTATATAATTAATGTTTTTTATCAGATGTAGATAAAAATAACAACACAAAAAATAAACAAAAGACAGAAACAGAAAAAACTATTGTTTTAGACGTTTAGATACGATTGGTATTGACATTTTGTAGATAAGATTGTGGTGTACCACCCAGGAGGGGACGGAGATTCCGCCACCCAGGGTATAGTATTTTTAACGGCACTTGTATTGGATTTCTCATTCTCGCTGAGGGAAGCAATATTGAAATATATGCGAAACCGTTTAGGGAGAGTTTTTATATTCCAAAATAAATTATCCTTTATACCATCTGGGAGTAACCTTGGGATTAGAAGTAAAATAGTTTTTTCCTATAGCCCATTAAAGGGATTTCTTTAATAAAAAGGGAATCAGTTCCAAGCGCTTTGAACTGGGCATCTCCCACTCTTGGTTCTGGCACTATAGGAGGTCAGATTTTGTTTTATATTATGCTCTACACTACCCAGTCATAGTAGCAACTGATCCTATGTATTCATCTATACACCCGCCTATATACAGACTGGTTTCTTATGTATTTGATTCTATACACCCCGCTCTCCCCCCCCCCTAGTATATCTCGCGCCGCGCCTAGTACATGTATCTATGTATTATCTTATAGCACCAGATGAATTGAAAATACACTGTATCTATGTACTATCTATAACACCGCGCCAAATACAACTGTATCTGATGTACTCATCTATAAACCAAATCGCTCGCCCATAAGTACCTGGATCTGATGTAATTATCTATTACTACCAGCCATATACAACTGTACATCCTTTGTATCTGTCTATACACCCCCCAATATGAGCACTGTTTCTATGTAATCCATCTATACACGGCCGCCATATCTACATCTGTATCTATGTATTTATCGTATATGCACTCCCGCCATATCATATCACATGTATCTATGTATTATCTATTACACCCGACCATAATACACTGTATCATATGTATTCATCTGTACTATCTATACACCCACTCATATACACTGTAACTCTATGATTATCTAATACACCCTCCATAAACACTGTATCTATGTACTATCTATACAACCACAACACCTCCATAATACACTGTATCTATACTATCTATACACCCGCCATATACACTGTATCTATGTACTATCTATACACCCGCCATATACACTGTATCTATGTGGGGGGGGGGGGGGCTATCTATACACCTGCAGTATACACTGTATCTATGTATTATCTATACACCCACCATATACATTGTATCTATGTATTATCTATACACCCGCCATATACACTGTATCTATGTAATATCTATACACCGCTTCCAATAATACACTGTATCTATTATTATCTATTACAAACCCACCGATATACACAGTATCTATGTAATATACTAAACACCACCATATACACTGTATCTATGTATTATCTATACACCCACCATATACACTGTATCTATGTATTATCTATACACCCGTCATATACACTGTATCTAACCGTTATATATACACCAGCCATATACACTGTATCTATGTACTATCTATACACCCGCCATATACACTGTATCTATGTATCATCTATACACCAGCCATATACACTGTATCTATGTACTATCTATACACCCGCCATATACACTGTATCTATTATCCAATACACCCGCCATAACACTGGAGCTATGTATATCTATACACAGCCATTACACTGGTATCAAAAACGTTATCTATCACACCACCGAATACACTGTATCTATGTACTATCTATACACCCAGCATATACACTGTATCTATGTACTATCTATACACCCGCCGTAACACTGTATCTATGTATTATCTATACACCCACCATATACACTGTATCTAAGTATTATCTATACACCCGTCGAATACACTGTATGCTATTACACTCTATAACACCGCCAATATACACAGTCTTCTATGTATTAACTATACAACTTTCCTTATAAACACTGATATCAATGTATTAACAATATACCAACGGCCATATAACACTGTAATCTATGTATAATCTATATACCCCGCCATATACACATTGTATCTAAGTAATATCAAATAACACCCACCATATACACTTTATCTATGAATTATCTATACACCTACCCCGCCGTATATCACTGTATCTATGTACTCATCTATACACCCACCATATACACTGTATCATGTATTTATCTATACACCCGCCGCATACATGTTTCTATGTAATGATCTATACACCCCCATATACACAGTATCTATGTAATTATCTTATACAAACACCCGCCCATATACACTGTATCTAGAGTATTATCTATACACCCGCCATTACCCATATTATGTATTATCTATACACCCCTGCCATATACCCTGTATCTAACCGATATCTAACACCCACTATATACACTATATCCTAGTATTATCTATACACCCCGCCATAACACTGTATTATGTACTATCGAATACACCCTCATATACACTAGTTCTATGGTACTATCTATACCACCCACCAAATACACTTATCTATGTATTATCTATACACCCCCGAATAACATTGTTTCTATGTATTATCTATACACCCCTCCATATTACACTGTATTAATTATCTCTCTATTTCCCCGCCTATACAATTGTATCTATGTATTCTCTATACAAAACACCAGCTATATACACTGTAGGCATTGTATTATCTATACACCCGCCGTATACACAGTATCTATGTATTATCTATACACCTGCCATATACACTGTATCTATTTACTATCTATACACCCGCCATATACACTGTATCTAAGTATTATCTATTCACCCGCCGTATACACTGTATCTATGTAATATCTATACACCCACCATATACACTGTATCTAAGTCTTATCTATACACCCGCTATATACACTATATCTATGTATTATCTATACACCCGCCATATAGCACATATCTAAAGTACTACTTTAAACCCGCATATACACTGTACTAAGTATTATCTTATACACCGCCCGTATACACTGTATCTAATATTATCTATACACCCCCCCCGTATCACATTGTATCTATGTATGTCTCAATACACCCCGCCCATAGAACACTGTATCTATATTACTACTAAACACCCCCCCGCAATATAACCACTGGGTATCGAAGTATTATCTATACACCCGCCGTATACACTGTATCTATGTAATATCTATACACCCACCATAATACACCTGTATCTAATGATTATCTATACACCCGCCCTTATACACTGTATCTATGTATTATCTATATACCCGCCATATACACTGTATCTAACCGTTATCTATACACCCGCTATATACACTATATCTATGTATTATCTATACACAAGCCATATACACTATATCTTTGTACTATCTATACACCTAGCAATTGTAACCATCCTCCGACTCGGCCTTCCCCACCCAACACCTCCCCACCATCCTCCCACTTTACTCTCACTCACCCCAAGCCTACCAATACTACACGTATCTATGTAATATCTAACACCCGCGCATACTGCACTGATTTCTTTGTATTATCTATACACCCGCCCAAATACACTGTATCTTGTACTATCCTAATACACTTATCTATTTTAGTATCTATACACCCCACAACTCCGCCATATACATAACTGTATCAGATGGTATAATCTATACACCCGCCGAATTACATTGTATCTCTATGTATTATCTATACACCCGCCATAAACACTGTATCTATTTATTCTATACACCCGCCGTATACACTGTATCTATGTATTATCTATACACCCACCATATACACTGTATCTATGTACTATCTATACACCCGCCGTATACACTGTATCTATGTATTACCTATACACCCGCCGTATACATTGTATCTATGTACTATCTATACACCCGCCATATACACTGTATCTATGTATTATCTATAAACCCACCATATACACTGTATCTATGTATCTATATACCCGCCGTATACACTATATCTATGTATTATCTATACACCCATCGTATACATTGTATCTATGTATTATCTATACACCTGCCATATACACTGTATCTATGTACTATCTATACACCCGCCATATACACTGTATCTATGTATTATCTATACACCCGCCATATACACTGTATCTATCCGTTATCTATACACTCGCCATATACACTGTATCTATGTATTATCTATATACCCGCCGTATACACTATATCTATGTATTATCTATACACCCAGCGTATACATAGTATCTATGTATTATCTATACACCAGCCATATACACTGTATCTATGTACTAATCTAAACACCCGCCAAATACACTGTAATCTATTACACCCACCCATATACACTGTAGCTCTATTTTATATCTATACACCGCCGCCCATATACACTGTTTTCTATGTATTATCTATACACCCGCCATATACACTGTATCTATGTACTATCTATACACCCGCCATATACACTGTATCTATGTATTATCTATACACCCGCCATATACACTGTATCTATGTACTATCTATACACCCGCCATATACACTGTATCTAACCGTTATCTATACACCCGCCATATACACTGTATCTAACCGTTATCTATACACCCGCCATATACACTGTATCTAACCGTTATCTATACACCCGCCATATACACTGTATCTATGTATTATCTATACAACCCCTCATAAACACTTTAATCTATGTATTATCTTACACCCTGCCGTAAACACTGTATCTAGGTACTATCTATATACCCGCCATATACACTGTATCTATGTATTATCTATATACCCGCCATATACACTGTATCTAACCGTTAACTATACACCCGCTATATACACTATATCTATGTATTATCTATACACCAGCCATATACACTGTATCTATGTACTATCTATACACCCGCCATATACACTGTATTTATGTACTATCTATACACCCACCATATACACTGTATCTATTGTATAACTATACACCAGCCGTATACACTGTATCCTATGAAATAACAATACACATCACCATATACACATGTCTCTATGTATTAATCTATACACCCTACGTTATACATTGTTTCTATGTAATATCTATAAACACCGCCAAAACACTGTATTCTATGTAATTGATCTATAACAACCGCCATATACACTGTATCTAAGTATGATCTATACACCCGCCGTATACAATGTATCTATGTAGTTTGGGGGGGGGGGGGGGGGGGGGGGGGGGGGGGGGGGGGTTCTATCTATACAACCCGCCATATACACTGTTCCTATGTATTAGTCTAACACCCGCCATTTACACTGTATCCTATTTACTATCTATAAACACCTGCCATATACACTTATCTAACCGATATCATACACCCCTATATACACTATATCTATGTATTATCTATACACCCGCCATATACACTGTATTTATGTACTATCTATACACCCATCATATACACTGTATCTATGTACTATCTATACACCCACCATATACACTGTATCTATGTATTATCTATACACCCCCCGTATACATTGTTTCTATGTATTATCTATACACCCGCCATATACACTGTATCTAAGTATTATCTATACACCCGCCGTATACACTGTATCTATGTACTATCTATACACCTGCCATATACACTGTATCTAAGTATTATCTATACACCCGCCGTATACACAGTACTAGTATATCTATACACCCTCCATAACACTGTACCTACAGTATTATCTATTCACCCCGCCGAATACACTGTTAACTATTAATCATCTATACACCCACCATATACACTGTATCTTATCTATACACCCGCCATATACACTGTATCTATGTACTATCTATACACCTGCCATATACACTGTATCTAACCGTTATCTATACACCCGCTATATACACTATATCTATGTATTATCTATACACCCGCCATATACACTGTATCTATGTACTATCTATACACCCGCCATATACACTGTATCTATGTACTATCTATACACCCGCCATATACACTGTATCTAAGTATTATCTATACACCCGCCGTATACACTGTATCTATGTACTATCTATACACCCACCATATACACTGTATCTATGTATTATCTATACACCCGCCATATACACTGTATCTATGTACTATCTATACACCCGCCATATACACTGTATTTATGTACTATCTATACACCCATCATATACACTGTATCTATGTATTATCCTATACACGCCTCCGTATACACTGTATCTATGTAGCTATCTATACAACCCCACCATATACACACTGTTTTCTAATGTATTATCTACACACCCCCATATTACACTGTATCTAAGCATTTATCTATACACCCCCCCGTATACATATGAATCTAAGTATTTATCTATACACCCGCCGATATACACGAGTATCTATTTACTATCTATACACCCGCCAAAAGTACACATGAATCTGAATAATTATCAATACCACCCGCCGTATACACTGTATCTATGTAATATCTATACACCCACCATATACACTGTATCTATGTATTATCTATACACCCGCCGTATACACTGTATCTATGTATTATCTATATACCCGCCATATACACTGTATCTAACCGTTATCTATACACCCGCCATATACACTATATCTATGTATTATCTATACACCAGCCATATACACTGTATCTTTGTACTATCTATACACCCGCCATATGCACTGTTTCTTTGTATTATCTATACATCCACCCGTATACACTGATCTAAGTATATCTAAACACCCGCCGTATACATTGTGTTCTATTATTATTCTATACACCCGACATATACACTGTATCAAAACTTATCTAATACACCCGGCCGTATACACTGTATCTAATATTATGCTATTCACTCACCATAATACACTGATCTATGTACTATCTATAACACCCCTCGTATACACTGTATCTATGTCTTACCATATACACCCGTCCGTATACATTTGTATCTTATGTACTAACTATACACCCGCCATATACACTGTATCTATGTATTATCTATAAACCCACCATATACACTGTATCTATGTATCTATATACCCGCCGTATACACTATATCTATGTATTATGTATACACCCATCGTATACATTGTATCTATGTATTATCTATACACCCGCCGTATACATTGTTTCTATGTATTATCTATACACCCGCCATATACACTGTATCTATGTATTATCTATAAACCCACCATATACACTGTATCTATACACCCGCCGTATACACTGTATCTAACCGTTATCTATACACTCGCCATATACACTGTATCTATGTATTATCTATATACCCGCCGTATACACTATATCTATGTATTATCTATACACCCATCGTATACATTGTATCTATTTATATCGTATACAACGGCCATATACACTGTATCTATGTGTATTATCTATACAACCTGCCATATACACATTATCTATGTATTAGTCTATACACCCCCATATACACTGATTTCTATGTATTACATCAATACACCCGCGTCTACACAGTATCTAGTACTATCTATACCACCGCAACCCCGCCTAAATAACTGTATTTCTATGTATTATCTATACACCCGCCATATACACTGTTTCTATGTATTATCTATACACCCGCCGTAAACACTGTATCTATGTATTATCTATACACCCGCCATATACACTGTATCTAACCGTTATCTATACACCCGCCATATACACTGTATCTAACCGTTATCTATACACCCGCCATATACACTGTATCTATGTATTATCTATACACCCGCCATATACACTGTTTCTATGTATTATCTATACACCCGCCGTATACACTGTATCTATGTATTATCTATACACCTGCCATATACACTGTATCTATGTACTATCTATACACCCACCATATACACTGTATCTATGGATTATCTATACACCCGCCATATACTCTGTATCTATGTACTATCTATACACCCGCCATATACACTGTTTATATGTATTATCTATACACCCGCCGTATACACTGTATCTATGTATTATCTATACACCCGCCATATACACTGTATCTAACCGTTATCTATACACCCGCTATATACACTATATCTATGTATTATCTATACACAAGCCATATACACTATATCTTTGTACTATCTATACACCAGCCATATACACTGTATTTATGTACTATATACACCCGCCATATACACTGTATCTATGTATTATCTATACACCCGCCATATACACTGTATCTATGTATTATCTATACACCCACCATATACACTGTATCTATGTATTATCTATACACCCACCATATACACTGTATCTATGTATTATCTATACACCCGCCATATACACTGTATCTATGTATTATCTATACACCCGCCGTATACATTGTTTCTATGTAATATATATACACCCGGCGCATAAACACTTATCTTCCTATGTATATCTATACACCCTCCAAATACACTGTATCTGATGCATTATCTAATCACCAACCATATACACTCAGTATCTATGTCGTATTCTATACACCTTCCGTAACACTGTATCCAATGGAATTATCTATACACACCGCCATATACACTGTAATCTATGTATTAGCTATACACCCTTTCCGGTATACATTGTTTCTATGTATTATCTATACACCCGCCGTATATACTGTATCTATGTACTATCTATACACCCGGCATATACACTGTATCTATGTACTATCTATACACCCGCCGTAACACTGTATCTATGTATTATCTATACACCCGCCGTATACACTGTATCTGTGTACTATCTATATACCCACCATATACAATGTATCTGTGTATTATCTATACTTCCGCCATATACACTGTATCTATGTACTGTCTATACACCTGCCGTATACACTGTATTTATGTACTATCTATACACCCGCCATATACACTGTATCTATGTACTATCTATACACCCACCATATACACTGTATCTATGTATTATCTATACACCCGCCGTATACATTATATCTATATACCCACCATATACACTGTATCTATGTATTATCTATACACCTGCCGTATACACTGTATTTATGTACTATCTATGCACCCACCATATACACTGTATCTATGTATTATCTATACACCCGCCATATACACTGTTTCTATGTATTATCTATACATCCGCCGTATATACTGTATCTATGTACTATCTATACACCCGCCATAGTACATAGATACAGTGTATATCTATGCACCCACCATATACACTGTATCTATGTATTATCTATACACCCGCCATATACACTGTTTCTATGTATTATCTATACACCCGCCATATACACTGTTTCTATGTATTATCTATACATCCGCCGTATATACTGTATCTATGTACTATCTATACACCCGCCGTAACACTGTATCTATGTATTATCTATACACTGTATCTATGTATTATCTATACACCCGCCATATACACTGTATCTATGTATTATCTATACACCCGCCATATACACTGTATCTATGTATTATCTATACACCCGCCATATACACTGTATCTATGTATTATCTATACACCCGCCATATACACTGTATCTATGTATTATCTATACACCCGCCATATACACTGTATCTATGTACTATCTATACACCCGCCATATACACTGTATCTATGTATTATCTATACACCCGCCATATACACTCTGCTACCTGCAGTTGCAGCAGCAAGGGAGCAAGTAATGAAGGCTCTTCTTACCCCCCAGGCTGGAGGGAGCCTGAACCAGCAGTGACTGGTGGTACAGCGTTTCGTTGTAGGGCTGGACGCTAGGTCCAGACCACGATAGCTAGGGAAGCTATTGGTTTAGCTAGTGGCCAGACGGCCTAGGGTTTTGTTTGCTCTGTATAATGTTTGTGCTGTGTTATCAACCTGTGCCAAAATAAAATACAGGCTGATTTAAGGAAGAAGACGTTGTCAGTGCCATCCGTTTACGAAAGACGGCGATCCCATGAGCCAAGCGTGGCCAAAATGGCGTCCAAGCATGAGTGAGGCGCTACATATGGTGGAGGATGCGGGCAATAATTGGCACTGACTAGACCTGGTTGGCACATTATACGTGGCACGTGCGAAAGTGCATGGGACTGCGGCAGCCAAAAATTTAAAGGGCCAGCAGTTTGACGTTGTTTGCAGTGGAGCAAGAGACTTTGTCCATTGCCTGGAGCAACCGTCTCGAGAGAGAAGGGGACGCGCCCCAGTGAAGAGACTGTGTCGCTGCCAGGGTTTTCTCTCCCTCACCATGGGAGAGCTGATACAGTATTTTGAGCGGGCCATTGCCCTGCTGAAGGAAGATATGGCCCAGCTGCCCTTCAATTCCCCGCAGCATCAGGCCTGTGCCGCGGCCATCCTTTCTTATACCACAGCTATACAGGAAAGGAAGGCTCAACAGCCCCCCAAAGGGTTGGTACAGAAGGCTGGGGCTACAAGGCCAGGGCGGTCTTCCAAAAAGAAGGTAAAGTTGCCTATCCATCACCAGCAGGGGTGGTCTCCGGAAAAGACAGGGCGGCCGAGGTCCAGGGATACGGTCGTTACCGAGGACAACCAGCCTCCACGACAGAGAGCCGCTACTGAGGTCCCGATAAAGGATATGCCCAGTCGGGGCCAAGCCAAATCCTTAAGAGGCCGGGGTATGGATGTTACCAGGAGCAACCCGTCGCTACAGAAGCAGGTGGCTGCTATCGTCCCGCAGTAAGAACCCTGGAGGTACGAGTGGGGGGCATCTCACTATTGGTGGACTCGGACTGTCGCCAAACGATCTCCAGAGTGCAACCGGACATTATACCCTTCATGAAGACCCCACCAGAAACAGGTAAGACTGTTGCCATATATTTTGAGACGGGATTTGGGACTGTCAGTCATGGTCTTGAGGTGTGCAAGGAGCTCCAGGTGGAGATAACTCTCGGAAGAAGTTTCCCATATTTCTGTCAGTTGTGGGGGACGGCAAAGGCCAAAGCATATGGTTACTTCTGGGAAGGACCCCCTGAGTGTGCGGTGCCCCTGCCGGAAAGGGACAGGCCTGATGACTTGCCTATGAAAATCCCTAAGACATTGGGGTCTGATTTTTTGAGCAGTAACCAGGATGGGTTAAACGTGTGTCCGGAGGTGCAGCCTGGACAGGAGAAGAGTCCGGAGAGCAGGGGGACTATTAAACCTGGAGTTACAAAGTCGGATGGACTTGATATGTTGCTTGTGGACTTGTTCACAGACACCCCCCTAACCAGGGCCGCCATCAGAAATTTCAGGGCCCCCTACAGCTAAAGCGCCTGGGCCCCCTGTCAACCCCGCCCCTTTAATTCCCGCCCCCAGCCAACCCCGCCCAGCAACCCCTGTTACTCAACCCCAGAGAAAAAAATGCAATTGCGCCATTGTTTTTGGATTTAGTTCTTTTTGAATTTTACAGCATACAGTTTATATTTTGTGGATCAATATGTATACAAGGGCCAGAAAATACCACTGCATGATCACCACGTCACCACTACAATGTTACTGACCAAACCAGCATACCAAGACCAATAAAACCAAACAAAAGACCAAATAATACCGCCAAATAATATGGTGACTAATACCACTATGTTACTGACCAATCCAGTACACTAAAGCCGATATTACCAATAACACCTATATACAAAGATGAAGTAATACCACAACTTCACCACATAACTCCACCATAAAGATGCAGAATAATACCACAATACTGTTACTGAATATAATCCAATACAATAACACCAATATTACCACCATACACTGACCATATAGGGGGAAATGCATGAAAACAGTCTAGGTCTAAATCTCACTTTGTTGCCCATAGCAACCAATCAGAGCCCATAGCAATCAGAGCCCATAGCCACAAATCAGAGCCCATAGCAACCAATCAGAGCCCATAGCAACCAATCAGAGCCCATAGCAACCAATCAGAGTGCCCCTTTCATTTTTTCAGAGCACCATATGAAATGAAAGGGGCACTCTGATTGGTTGCTATGGCCTCTGATTGGTTGCTATGGGCAACAAAGAAAGTCCTACATCTAGACAGTTTTCCTACATGTGGCAGATATAAGTTAATACAGAGCAGTTACATTTAGTGACTCACAGGTGACATCTGATAAGTCGCTTTCTTTCCCTCTCCTTCTCCATCCGGTCCTGGTCACCATGAGGACTTACAACACAAACACCTGACGCTCGTCACTTTATAATAATCCCACCGGTGCCCCACCATGTACAAACTCCCCGTCCATAGTGCCCCAAATTGTAATAATTACCCCTTTGGTGCACTGGTCGTTAATTTTATAGGGTCCTCTGTAGGTAGGTAGATAGTGGGCCCGCGTAGGTAGGTAGCCAGGTATTAGGCCCACCTGCTGGTAGAGGGAGAACTTGAGTGGGGCCCCACATGGAAGAAAATTGAGTAGGGCCCCACTCAAGTTTCCCTACCTCCCCACGCTGTGTGGGGCCCATTCAAGGGCCTCCTCTCCCCACAGGTCTGGTGAGGGGCCCCACAAATCCCAGGGGGCTTCAGCGGCCCGCGCAGGGCCCTGATCAAGACCCCTAAGATTTGGGGGCCCCGCTCAAGGCCCTTGGGATTTGTGGGGCTCTAATCAAGGCTCCTAAGATTTGTGGGGCCCTGCTCAAGGCCCTTGGGATTTGTGGGGCTCTAATCAAGGCTCCTAAGATTTGTGGGGCCCTGCTCAACACCCCACAAATCTTAGGGTTCCAAGTGGGGACCACAAATGCCAGGGGCCCCAAGTGCGACCCCACAAATGTCATTGGCCCCGATTGCGGCCCCACGAATGCCAAGGGCCCCGAGTGCGGCCCCACGAATGCCAGGGGCCCCGAGTGCTGCCCCACGAATGCCAGGGGCCCCGAGTGCGACCCCACGAATGCCAGGGGCCCCGAGTGCGGCCCCATGAATGCCAGGGGCCCCGAGTGCGACCCTACAAATGCCAGGGGGCCCGAGTGCGGCCCCACGAATGCCAGGGGCCCCGAGTGCGGCCCCACGAATGCCAGGGGCCCCGAGTGCGGCCCCACGAATGCCAGGGGCCCCGAGTGCGGCCCCACGAATGCCAGGGGCCCCGAGTGCGGCCCCACGAATGCCAGGGGCCCCGAGTGCGACCCCACGATTGCCAGGGGCCCCGAGTGCGGTCCCAAGATTGCCAGGGGGCCTGAGTGCGGCCCCACGATTGCCAGGGGCCCCAAGTGCGGCCCCACGATTACCAGGGGCCCCGAGTGCGGCCCCACGATGACCAGGGTCCCGAGTGGGGCCCCACAGGACTGGGAAGTGGCCTTGCATCCCTGTGGTGGAAATAGGAGGCTGTGCTGCAGGTTGAGATGCACATAACTTCACATTACATCTTGTTCAGTGTGACTTACTGCAGCTTGCAAGCTTCCTCCTGTGCACGGAGCAGTCGGCCCCTCCCCCTCTGGCTGTGGGCGTGACGTCACTGCTCTGCTGGCAGCCAGAGGGGGAGGAGCCGACTGCTCCATGCACAGCAGCGCGGCCTCCCCTCCCCCCGGGCCCCCTCTGACACTCAGCTGATTGATATGGTTGGGAGAGCAGGCCTGCGGTCTGCTCTCCCTTCCATTAGCGTGGAGTAAGGGGGCGGAGCCTGGCGCCGGTGGCGGGCCCCCCCCTTGCCTCACAGTCTGGTTGTACCCCGTATCGGCGGCCCTGCCCGTAACTACATTCAGGCCTGAGAAACATGCTAGGTGTGAACAAGCGGCTAGGGGTGCAGTAGCCGCAGAGTCTGAATTAGCTTCTGCAGAAATACCAGCTCCAGCTATAGACCAGTCTAGCTCAAGTGTAGCCATAGAGGTCCTGGCTAATAGTGCTAGGAGTATAGCAGAGAATTTGGGTTCTGGGGTACATGACAATATGGAGACAGGGGTTAGCACTACAGACTCAGGAGGAGCTAATGTTGTTGCCCCTGGCAATAAGGTGTCCTCTGCATCCCCTGCAGTGGAAACCTGTGAGTGTGAGTGCGCTACAGCTGTGTGCGGAGTGTCTGGAGGGCAGTTGACAAAGGTGTCTACCAGTGACCCCAGCGCACTGTGTGTACCTGATGGTAGCCTGCAAGTCGTAGGTAATGCGTGCCCAGGGATTGATGGCCACCAGTTCTGTGTGACTGCTGTTGGGCCCAGAGAGGAGCTTTCATGTGTCAGTCAGCAGCCTGCAAGTCCTGAGGATGTTTGCTCTTCTACAATGTGTGAGGAGACTAATTTAATGAGGGTGAGTCCGGACTCTGAGATGTATGAATGCAGCCTCAGATAGTGATGAAAACGCCTGTGTAGGGAGAACATGTGCTGAGGCCGATGTTGTGTGTAGCCCTGAGTAGTGTATTACAGAGTGGACCATCTGTGATGGAGAGCTGGAGTGTAGCACTGCAGAGTACGCAGAGAAAGGTCGTGCTGAGATCTGTAGTCCTACGAATCGCTTTCACTCCAATGGGTGCAGTAGCTTTTACTGCCATGGTCACAAAGACTGCAGTGATGGAAGGAGGGAGCTGCTGGACACCACAGAGGGGGGTGTAGGCTTGAACCCTAGTGAGAGGCAGGTGAGCGGGTTTAAATCCCCAGAAGGTACAGAAGTGCCTGGATCTGAGGCAGCTGATCAATTCCCCCCAGAGGTTATGGAGGACAGTAGTAACGGTATCACAGAGGTGGTATGTTCTGCGGTTTATGGCGACCTACAGGTGGGCGCCATTTCCAGCCAGATACCTGCTAGAACTATTGATGTTAACCGTGTCACTGAGTTGCCTAATGTGAACACGGCCAGTTTGGTGTGTGAGAGGGAGAACTATAGAGGTAATAACCGGGCGGTTATGACTGATGTCCCATGTATAAATGTGTCTGCCGTTGCCTCCAGCTCATTGGGTGAATTTGATGTTGAGCAAGATATAGGAGTATCCCAGGTGGAAGCTAAGAGTTCTCCCTTAGAGATGATTATAGGGGATGTGAAAGAAACATCTCCACCCATTGATGCCGAGTGTCTGCTGCAGAAAAGGGGCTGGTGGAAGTGTGGGACTGGAGAAGGCGTCCTCTGCACTGGGGAGGGGCCAGTAAATAATGGTGGCCGACAAATTGTTTTACAGAGTTTGTCAATGGGACTCTGATATTAGTAGAATGCCTGCTGATTGTGAGGAGGCCTGTAGGGCAGAAGGTGCGGGTTAGTGGCCCCTGGGATGAAACGTAAGCTTGCCCGTGATGGGGAAACCCCAGGTCAGACACCTGGTGGGGGTTGTATAGACCAGATGCCTGCCAGTGACCCCGGTAGTCAAGCAAGGGTAGTGCCTGAAAAGGAGGGAAAAAGGGCCGTGAATGGGATCTTCCTGGCTGTGGTGAGTCAGGGGGTATGGAGGGACGAGCGAGTCCTTAAACATCGGAACTCACCTGGTAAAGAGGCCGAGGTAATCTGCAGGGCTTCCCTTGAGGTTGCAAACTGTCTTTATGTTGATGTTAATTTTTAATCTACAGGTTAAGGGTGTCACAGAGGGGACATTATGCCACAGTTCGGTCCGACGCACCGGAGGTATCATCGCTGAGGTGGTCAGTGAGGTAGAACCCGATTTCCTCGGGGAGAAACCAGGTAACAGCCGGTAGCCAAGAGACAGATCTTCAGGGTCCGAGAAATTTGAGGCTTTTCTGACCCTAAGAAAACAGGAGACGGGCAGTGGGGGACCAGAGGGCCCGGCGAGGAAGAGATGTTTGGGAACCCATTATAATCCTGCAGACAAATATGTAGCAGGTTTTGGGCTCAGGTGCGCCCCAGGGGCCAATATGAATAGCGACCCTGACAGGTGTGCTGTCATTACAGTTTCTGGTGACACTAGGGCGGTTCTGGACCAAACCCGGGGGCCCCCGC
>JAODAL010039081.1:0-38406 GCA_025379985.1 Phyllomedusa bahiana
AAATTGTGGACTTTGGATCAGAGTCATCTCCAGTATCCACAAAGTAACGGCAAAGCAGAGTCAGCAGTAAAAACAGCCAAAAGACTAATGGGGAAAAGCAAAGCAGGCAGGGACAGATGTCTACCTGTCCATACTAGATCACAGAAACACACCTACACAAGGCCTAAAACGCAGTCCGTCACAGAGCTCATGAGCAGACGGACAAGGACACTTTTCCAACGGCCAGTCAAATGCAAAAACCCAAGACTGGTGGGGGAATTTTAGCAACCAACTGAAGAGAAATCAAGAAAGGAAAGCTTTCTATTCAATAGGTCAGCAAAGGATCAGCCTGATTTCAGAGACATGACTATGTACGGCTGCAGCCGATAGACAGATATCAAAAATAATTGGCAAAAGGCAAAGGTTTGTCCAGAAACTTGGACCTCGGTCCTATGAAATTGTCACAGAAGACGGAAGAAGATTGAGGAGAAATTTGAGAAAAACACAAGAAAGAGAGGAGGGGCCCTTGGAGGATTACGCAGACATCCAAAACTATGAGACTGCGAGTGCAAACATTGAGAAAAACACGGACACTGCCAGATGCAGTCAGGAAAATGATTCTGGCAAAAAAATGGAAATTCCAGAACACTTATTGCCAGGATCGGAAGGAGCAACCAGAGGGGGGCGGAAGAAACATTTTATGTTTACACGTGCTGGCAGAATGACGGGAAAGCCCCCATTCAATGACTATATCTAATTCACAAGTATTGCCTACCGGTTCATGTGATAATTTTTAGGTTTTTATTCTATTTAACTAGTCTTGTTTTTAAAAAGAATAAAGGATGTAGCAATATGTTTTATATGTTATGGCCTCTAGGGGTCTCACTACTTTTAGTATTTTTCCCCTCTCTGTGTTCTGGGAGTTGTTGGTTTTTTTCAGTGTGTTGGAGAGCCTCGTGTGTAATGGAGGTCAAGAGCTCACTGGAATAAAGTTATAAATTACAAAGCCTGATATAAGAATAACAGACAAACAGAACAGCATTTAGGAGAAAAATCATGAAACCAGTGTTGGAGCCTTTACACAACAGACACTAATAGCATCTATTGAAAACCACTGATTTATTGTGGGTACATTGGATTCTGTTGCTGAGTCTGTTGTTATGACTGAAAAAAAAAAAAAAAAAAACCATTATTGTGCTTTCTATTCATTTAAGGATTTTCACATCTGAACAACCTCTTCTAGTATAATACCTTTCTTGGGTATAGGCTGACAGTGATGTCCATTTTGCATTGTTTGTTTTTCCATCAAATATATAATATACAATATACATTAATTAAAAGTTATGCTCCTGTATCCTAGTTGTACCATGCAGCAGGCCCCTGTCTAGAAAAAAAATGGTGTAACTCACATTTCAGTCCATAGCAATTGCTCCCATGGAGTAATTGTATGGACTAATTTGTCTGTTTTTTTTCAAACAATTTTATTAACAACATGACAACATGACCTAGAAACAGTTTTATTGTGTTTTTTTTTAACTGTTATTAAGAAAATAACATCTAGAGTGATAACAGTTTTGTAAGTGAATCCACATTGTGAAGAAGTTGATGTAATAATAATAATAATAATAATAATAATAATAATAATAATATCAGCAAATATTATTATTATTATTCCTATTCAGTTACCCCATAGATGTCACGTGACCCTTCTGCTAACTGACTGCCAGGAGGTCACATGACTGTTGTCATGTTGAAGGGGTATTCCCATCTCATTGAGTAGCTTTAAGTAGGAAGGCAAAGGTAAATAGCAGAGTAGTCCAGCACTTCCATAAATTGAAATTTTATTTTAATCCACTAAAATACAAGCATAGAGTCCAGTTACCATGCTAAATTTAGAAATTATACAAAAAGTGAAAATTTTGAAAAATTTCTGCTCATATGACAATAATACCAACCAAAATAATTATAATCTTCCATATCATCTTGTACTTTATGTTGGCATCAATTTTACATGTGCTTTTAGAACAATAGGGAGCTTAAAAATGTAGTAACAATTTTTGACATTTTCACAAAAATTTAAAAAAGCTGCACAACTCAAAGTATTCAAAACAGCATTTTGAAAATGTGTTTAACCATTGGGTCAGTCTACCCATGTAGAGTAGTGAACCATATCTATAAGTGAACCAGATATAAAAGTGATAGATCTGAATCAAGATATCTGAAATAAAACCGAAATTAGACCGGAAGGGAGTTGAAGGGGGCTAGGAGGAACGCCTTTTCTTGTAAGTATCTAGGCTTCTAAAAAAAAAAAAAAAAAACCTATTAACCATGCTCACTATTGCGGTCTATCTTGCAGCCATCTACCTCCTGGCTTACCACCCAGTTATTCCCCTAAGAATTTATTATCCACATCAGGGGCCTCTCTCCTTCCTCACCCATGTGTTTATCACACACTCTCCTTTCCCTTTTTAAATACCACAAACCACCTGCTCACATATTGCTGCACAAACGCCACTCATATTCATCACTGAACCATCTTCTGTATCTTTTCTTTCTCCTGCTTCTTGCGGGCGGGTGACATCTTCTAACCCCGGCCCCAAACCCTCCATTACTGTCATCCCACCTCCTCCTCCCATAAAAACCCTGCAAACCTAATTGCTATTCGCTGTACATCTTTTCCAGTCCTTTGAAGTGTGCTCTGTGGAACGCCCGATCCGTCTGCAACAAACTCACTGCTGTTCATGACTGTTTCTCTCCAACTCCCTCAACCTGCTAGCCTCACAGAAACATGGCTCCAGACCATCTGACACCGCTTTCTCTCACCTATGGCGGCCTACACTTCACCCACACCCCAGACCTGAAACAAGCCAGGTGGAGGTGTTGGCTTTACTCCTTTCTCCACACTGCACTTACCAAGTCATTCCCCCTCACCCTTTCTCACTTTCCCTCCTTTGAGGTCCCACCCTCAGACTCTTTCAGCCATTTTCCCTCAGTTTTCGCGGTTCTGTACAGACCCCTGGCTCCCCCGCCTGTTTCTAGATCATTTGCTGCTGGCTCCCTCACTTCCTCTCAAATTTGAAATTCCCACTCTCATCATGGGTGACTTTAACATCCCTATTGATGACCCCATGTCTCCCTCTGCCTCTCAGATCCTTTCACTAACCTCTTCCCCTTTGGGCCCTCTCCAGTTTACTAATTTCCCACCAGAAGGATGGGAACTCCTGGATCTGGTTTTCTGTAACCATTCCTCAATCTCTAACTTTAATAATTCTCCTACCCCTCTCTCTGATCACAATCTTATTTCTTTCACTATTACTAATTCTCACCCATCTTGGACACACCTGCCCTTTCTCCCATTCAGAAATATCCACGCCATGAACATCAGGAATTCACAGATGCCATACGTCCTCACTTCCCCCAATCTCCTCCTCTCCTGCCCTGAACTGGCATCCAAACAATATTAATGAAACTCTCTCCACCCCCCGGGGACACATTGGCACCACTCACACACCGCACCACCAGAGTCAGATACCCACAGCCATGGCACACGCCTCAGACTCGCCATCTGCAGCGATGTTCCAGATGTGCGGAGCGTTGTGGGGGAAGTCGAAGCTACCTGCAGACTTTCTCCACTACAAATTCATGCTCAGGACTTATCAAACTGCCCTTCACTGCACCAAAAACAAAAATATTTCACCTCCCTCATCGCAACCTTACACAAACAACCCTAAACGCCCTGTTTGACACATCCACTCCCTTCTAAGGCCTAAAGCTCAGGCTCGGTCACTGACCTCTGTGCTGAAGACCTGGCCACTCACTTCAAAGAGAAAATTGACAAAATCCGGCAAACATCTCATCTAAAAACCCCAAGCAGCAGCCATCTGGTCCTCCGCACATCCCCAGCTACTCTCAGTTTTTGACCCGACGACAAAAGAAGAAGTGTCCAGGCTTCTGCTGTCTGCGCGCCCCACCACCTGCTCTAGTGACCCCATTCCCTCCCACCTTGTCCAATCTATCTCTCAGCTATCCTCTCTCACCTTACTGAAAATCTGTAACCTCTCTCTCTCCTCTGGGATTTTCCCCATCTTCCTTTAAACATGCTGTTATAACTCCCTTACTGAAATGCCCACTCTGGACCCATCCTGCGCTGATAATTCCCGACCAATCTCTAACCTGCCCTTCATCTCCAAACTCCTGGAACGCTTGGTCTACACTCCCCTAATCCCTATCTCTCTGCTAACTCACTTCTCGACCCTCTGCAATCAGGTTTCCGCACCCTACACTCACGGAAACTGCTCTAGCAAAAGTCTCCAATGATCTCCTAACAGCTAAATCTCAGGGCAACTACTCATTGTTGCTTCTTCTGGATCCCCTCTGCAGCGTTTGACATGTTGATCCCCAAAACTTCTCCTCAGCATGCTCAGCACCATTGGCCTCCAGGACACCGTTTCTCTCTTGGTTCTCATCTTACCTTTCTAACGCTCCTTCAGTGTCTCATTTGCAGGTTTTTACCTCCTTCCTCTTCCTCTTGCTGTCGGGGTTCCTCAGGGGTCCGTTCTTGGTCCTCTCCTCTTTTCAATCTACACGGCCCCCCCCTTGGACAACCATCAGCAGATTTGGCTTCCAGTACCATCTCTACGCTGATGACACCCAATTATACACATCCTCCCGTGACATCACTCCTGCCCTGCTACAAAACACCAGTGACTGTCTGTCCGCTGTCTCTGACATCATGTCCTCCCTGTATTTTTAAACTAAACCTCACTAAAAATGAACTTCTAGTTATCCCACCATCTACTAACAGAACCTTACCCTGCCCTTTCTGTCTCAGTGTGTGGCACCACCATAATCCTAGCAGCAGGCCCGCTGTCTGGGGGTTATACTAGATTCCAATCTGTCTTTCATCCCCTATATCCAATCCCCTTTTCCCCCTCTGTCATCTGCACCTCAAGAACATCTCCAGAAAACCCTTTCCTTTTCTCACTGTGGAAACAACTCAAACTCTCATTGTTGCTCTTATTCACTCTCGTCTTGACTACTGCAACTCCCTGCTTATCGGTCTCCCTCTGTGCAAACTCTCCCCTCTACAGTCTGTCCTGAATGCAGCAGCCAGGCTTGTCTTTCTTCCAGCCGCTATACTGATGCCTCTACCCTGTGTCAGTCACTGCACTGGTTGCCTATCCAGTACAGGATACAACATAAACTCATCACTCTCACTCATAAAGCTCTCCACAACACTGCTCCTCCCCTACATCTCCTCCCTCATCTCTGTCTACCACCATACTCGCTCTCTCCGCTCTGCTGATGATATCAGGTTACACTCATCATTCATCCGAACCTCCCATGCCCGTCTCCAAGACTTCACACGTGCGGCACCAGTTCTCTGGAACATGCTACCGCGGGCGATCAGGCACACTCAGAACTCTCATAGCTTTAAAAGGGCCCTGAGAACACATCTTCTCAGTATGGCCTACCAGAATCCCTAATGCTAACACGACCCCCTCCCCCCACACTCCCTAGCGCACTTAACTGTATATAGATGTTTCTGTTTGGGTGGGGAGGTTCATTTCCGAAAATTTTACGTTAAAACAACCCCATTTTATGTCACATGGCTGGACCAAATTTTAAATCTAGCAAAATTCTTACCTTCGTTTTCTCCAGTACACCCTAATAGATTGTAAGCTCTTGCGAGCAGGGCCCTCTCACCTTGTGTCTCATCTGTAAGTAGCTTTTCATTGTTCAATGTATTTATTTTGTCTGTACCCACACCGTCCAAATTGTAAAGTGCTGCGGAATATGTTGGCGCTATATAAATAAAGATTATTATTTTATTATTATTATTATTATTATAACCTTTAGGTGCTTCACAGAAATTAAAGTAAAGTGGAGGTGAGATTTCTAAATTTCCTTTTTTTTTTTTTTGCAGATTTTTTATTTTGATTTATTATTGGTGGAGCACAGTGAATATGAACAGAGGCATGCAAATAAGTATTGATTCCACTGATTCTGTTGTTTTTAGAAATATCTTATATGTGGCCCTAGTATGATATTTGATTCAACCACAGGCATCATAATAGAATGAGTATTTACTGGATTTTAAGATCTCATTTTTAGAAACCTAATTTTAGAAACTATACCCCTACATGCATTACAGTTTTGGCTAAAATGTTTTCCTAATTCTTAAATGGGATCCTGGATAAAAACACCCCAAAATGAGCTATACAATTTCTGTCAAGTTTGGCAGTATCCTATATTTGTGTGTAAACTGCTGTTTAGGCGCATGGCAGGGCGTACAAGAAAGGCAGCACTATTTGGCTTTTGGCACACAGCTTTTAGTTGGTCGCTTAGCATTTGCAAAGCCCTGAAGGACCAGAAAAGGTGAAAAATTCCTGAAGTCACCCCATTTTTAAAATAACAACCCTCAAGGAATTCATCCAGGGGTATATTGTGCATTATGGACCCACAGGTGTTTCACAGTTTTTTAGCATTAGGCCTACAAAATAAAAAAACACTAACAAAAACAGCAATTCCGTCAGCAAAATTTTCATTTTTCTGTTGATGGAGCTGTTTTTCGCTGTGGTTCATATGACTTCTTGATTGCTTTTTATTCTTGATTATGGTTGGCAGAATGTACAAAATACAGTAATCCTGGCAGTGTTTTTTTATTTTTATTTTACAGAGGTTACTGTGGTGTATAATTGAAATACTAACTTTACTCATCAGGTTGTTACCATTACATTTTTTTTTTCATGTTTAGATACTTTTACACAATAAAAACACTTTTAAAAAAAGCATATTTTCTGTTCTGAGAACCATAACTGTTTTATGTTTCTGTGTACGGGCTTGCTTTTTGGCAGGATGAGTTGGACTTAATTTTAAAAAAAAAAAAAAAAAAAATATTTAAAAATAAACAAATTCACGCAATACATTAAAAGTTGAAATCACCCCCTTTTGCAATTTTATAAATAGAAAAAATAAAATAATACACATAATTATACATAATTGGCATTTCTGCATCCATAAAAGTCTGTTCTATTAAAATATAAAATAACTTATCCCGGACACTGAACACCTTGTGTTTTTTTAATCATTTAACCTCCTCTTAAAATTGATAAAAAGTATGAATTCTAGTTACATAAACCCTACAAATACCCTGTCAATCCTACACTGAATCCCTACCTATCACCAAAAAGGGAGCACCCATCCCTATAAAGGGGACTCCCACCAGGAACTTATCCTAGATAGGAAACCCTAATATATCCTATATACTATCCGAAAATGGATAAAGCGATAACAGACTATGTCAAGTATTTTTGTTCAGCACAAACTACACAAAGCTGTATAGAGTGCCATAGGCACTACAACCGTATTAGAACTGTATCTTACTTATACTGTACTAAACAAAAATTGTTCAAAGTGGAGCTAGATTTGCTGTTAGGGCTAAAAATGTCCAATATTTTTTAACTTACAGCGGGTCATAAATCAGGCGCATTCTAGCGCTTGGGCGACAGTTCGGATCAGGTATATCTCTTTGAAAGTGGTCTACCTATTCTAACTGCAATGCACCCAGAAATGCTGTAGCGAAGCTACAAATATATAGCTTCGCTATGGTTCTAGTGCACCCCGCCTCCCGCACGCCCCCCCAAGATCGGGCGCATTACAAAGCGCCACAGGCGATATTTAATGCGCCTCGGAGTGGCGTGCTGGAGATTTAAAAATGTATGAATGGGGCTGCACCTGATATCAGGCTGAAAAGACGCCAGATACCTGGTGCAACCCCATACATACATGTCACCCATAATATCCCAAAAATATAAAAATATCTCCTATAAAATATATTTAAAATGTATTTTTTACTGCATTAAATTTGAAATTTATTTTTGCTGCTCTGACCCTTTATTCTACACAAAGTAAGAGCCAGCACACCACAGGTCTTGCAGGGACCCATGGTCCACCAAGCAAGAGCTGTACCATAGTTTCTATTCACTGACATGCTGTTCTTATGACTTTTCTTTTATTTCCAGCCTATCTATAGCCTTTATACATGTTTTCTGCATTACTAATGTGCCTACATTCCATAATGCGCCAAACACACAGGCAAAGCGCAATGAACTTTAGACACCATTTATAATCGCACAAAAAACACTTTCATACATTATGCACTGGAAACAATAATTTACTTTGAAGCGTCTTCTTTCATATATGTCTCTCATAGTCTCTACCACACTTTTGGAATCAATGTAGAAACAATATTCTTTCACTAAAAAGGGCAAACATAGTCCAATTAGGACTAAGTTGGTCCATAGAAGTCTACTGCTCACTGTCTAAATGATGTGTCCTCAGATAAAGACCTGTTGTTGAAATAAAATATTGGGTGGTGGTCTTTTTGATTCTTCATCCAATAAACTGTATTAAAAATTCCTGAAATCCTGCAGTTTTCATTCTGGCCTCTGGGCCTTCCAGCTTGGTGGTGTTCACTTTTTTAGTGGTCATTTCATTACAATCACAGGCATGTTACAGTGAAAGGTATCACCTTAGGATATATCCATTTACAATAGGTAATGAATACTACACAGTAGCCTCTTTACATGTCACAGAGCATGCCCACAATGTCACATCATCACAGAAGCTAATGTGTCATCTCCAAGCTACATATTCCTATAATCCAAGTAGCTACTATAAATCATCTCTCTAAATGTTGTTAACTAAGGCAAGATGTCCAACCTATAATCAGGTGCAGATTTAAAGAGCAACATATATGAACGGGGCTGCACCAGTTTTCTGATGTGCTTTGAGCCAAAAAAAACTGTTGTAGCCTCTTCTATAGATGTATAAACAGTTGTACACAAAAACTTTGTTCATTCTGCACCAGACACAACACTTTAGAATGCGGCAAAATATGATATGCTATTGAAGACATACCACACGCCAGATTTATGAACCCACATACGACAGTTTTATACATACTGTTGCATTCTACACTCCTCTTTATCGATTTAGAACTGGCTTGTCGGCGCCAAGTTTCATACACGTTGCCCAAAAAGTTTAAAGTCAAAAAAGAAAAATTTGTATAAGCAACTGTGATGAAACAAGCCATTGAATTTAGAAAAGAAGTAGAAAAACCTTAACAGAGTACAAATTTCCACAAAAATGGATCAGTAGGAAGAAAAAGTTCTAACCAATAGATCTTTGTAAAAGAAAGCATTAAAAGCAAACTGCAACATGAAAAAACGAAAGGGGAGAAATGGGAGAAAAATCCCCTAAAGGAAAGCAATATTACCAATCATTAGCCAAATTATATAATGTCATGAAAAAGTTAAAGGCAATAATTATGTCTCATACTCTCTTTAATCCATTAAAGGCTTGGCTTTTCTACTCTGTTTGTTTTTTTTTCCTCCCCATCTTTTCAAGAGGTATAACTTTCTAATTTTTCCATCTACATAGACATGTGAGGTTTCTTTTTATGGAAAAAAGTTAACTTTTAGGTTCACATGTATGAAAACTGTCTAGGTCTAAAACTCACGTTGTTGCCCATAGCAACCAATCAGAGAGCCCCTTTCAAATCATATAGTGCTCTAGAAAAATGAAAGGGGTTCTCTGATTGGTTGCTATGGACAATAAAGTGAATTTTGGACCTAGACAGTTTTCATACATGTGGCCCTTAGTGTTTCCGTTGAGCATACCATATACTATACTTAGAAATCTAAATAAAATTGTAAGTGGCTGGAATGCGAAAAAAAACTAACTACGCCATTTCTGCTTGGGTTTCGTATTCATGGAATTCACTGTTCAGTAGAATTGACATATCATGGCAGGAAGTAATGGATGGAGTAACATTAGGCTTTCAGCTGCAAAGGCAACTACTTGGCACCTTGCAATTTCATTGGAGTGGTGCCAATTGGGGGTAGAATGGGGCATACCACCATTCCTCACTCAGTAAGACACTGTGGTTGCGATCGCCACAGCAAAGGGATCAAAGCCAACTTCCATCCCCCTGTTAGAGATGGGTGTCAGCTCTAGTTAACAGTCAGAACACAAATGGGCTCATCCACCCTAGGGGATGGTGGACAGCCTCATTTTACCCAGATAAATTCTGTATGTAAATGGTGATTGCAAATTGCAGTCTGCTGTTTGGCCACAAGATGCCACTGTTTTGAGAATCTAACTTATGTATAATAGATGATAAGACATGTGATTCGGACATGTCATGTGACAGGGAGACAAGCTAGGAGCAGCTATTTTGGACAGGAAAAGTGATGAGACTGAGAGATCAAGCAGAGTACAAACGCTGAGCACGGTTCTGCTTAGTTCTCCTGCCTCCATGTATCCACTAACTGTGAATGCTTCCTGTTGGGAGAGGAGAGTTCTGCTGGCTGTGTTGATGCTGTTGGCGAGGAAAGCACAGATATGGAATGGACATTGTGTCAGGATCCAGAAACGGAGAGGAGTGACCGCCATCTTGGATATTAGACTTCGACGGAGGGGACCCTCATCCCAGAGCGATGACTGTATGCAACTTCAAAGTAGACCCAGGTGAGTAGCATGCACGCCAACGTACCAAGAACTATTACCAGGCCGGTAGTTAGCTTAGTTAGGACCAGAGTTGGTGCTAGACCATAGATGACTATTCAGGAACGGTTCCTGATTCCGCACATTGAAGATGGCTTGAGATCAGTACTGTTACTATTGTAACTTGTTCACCTTTTATAAGCTGAATGCTGTATATCTTTTGGGAATAGTGGCTAAAGCTACAGTAATTAGGTTGTAAGTTGTGGTTGTTGTACACTGCGAGCGCGCCTTTGAACTGCACCACATACAATTGTTCCTGTTGTGTATAGTATTAAGAGGTAAATGATGGTCGGCCTTTCCGAGCCCGTTGGTAGGTAAACATATTGTGTATCCGGAGAATATACTCCTGGCAGCGCATTGTGTAGCACAGGGATCTTGCTCACATTTATTTGTGTTGTTGGGGGAATTGTTAAATATACTTTTCCGGCAAGTTCAGAAAACTATACCTTGGTTAAACTGGTGTTGGAGTATTTTTCTTCGTTCATGACTTTGCTGTATTCTATGAAGCCCAACGCGGTACACGGTTTACAAGCCTTCACCATATTTCCTTAACTTTGCTATGAAGTACCTGTACATCATGGTGCATGAAGGAGTTAAGGAAACAGGAGAAGCCTATCTGAAAGTAGATTGCTATGATTCTTTTTACCTTTGTGTTTGAACTACTCACAAAAGGTTAGGGATATTTGGTTTTTAGTTGAAATTTCAGGATGAACACAACTTGCTGATCTCTAACAAGGAGTTTAATGGCAAAATTCACAACAGGTGTGTTATGCCTTAACTTGTGCAATAAATTAAAGGGATCAATTTGAATTGTGATTTAAACAGTCCTCCTCATAATGCTGTTCACATTTTGACATCATGAGACCAAGACAACACCTTTCAACTGATCAACAGTGCCTCGTCATTGTGAGCCTTCAAGCAGGATGCTGTCAGATGGAAGCGACCACTGAGCTTAGAGTGTCACAGAGTGTCATCAGCAGATTGCAACTGAGATACAGAGATGCAAAGAGCCACAAAAAGGCAAAGAATTGGATGTTCTTGGCTACATCATACATCGATGACCGCTTTATTGTAAACAATGCCCTCTGGAACCGGATGTTGAAGGCTACACAATTCCAGGCACTATTAAGAGAGGTGAAAGGCAACCAAGTGTCATTTTAGATCAATATATAACCATTTACATCAGAGTGTTCTGCATGCTAGATGACCAGCAAGGGTACCCGACCACACCACCAGTCACAGGCATCATCGTCTTGTATGGCCCAAGTAGCAACTACACTGGATGAGGAACCAGTGGTCCTCAATACTGTTCAGTGATGAAAGTTGATTCATTCTGAACAGAAATGATGGCCGCCAACAATGCTGGAGACGTCAATTAGAGCGCTATGCATCAGTCACTGTTGTCACCAGATGAACCTTTGGTGTAGGTGTTCTGTAAACAACAGTCTGACCAGGAAGAGATTGGTTGCATGAAACTAAAACTGCTTGTGGCTCAGTGAAACGCCATGGTGAGACAATCCCTTTAAGATCAACACGTGTATGCCACTCTGTGTGAAAAATGGTTATGTTAGCAATTGCTGGCAGTCTGGGCTTAATTGTTTGCTAGACATTGCCCAGTGAATCCAGTTCAAGTTAGCACCCTTGACCTACAAGGGTCTGCCTCTCGTCTCCCCTCCACACATCTCTGCCTTAATCGCTAGGTACCTCCCCACTCACAACCACCCCTCCACACAGGACCTTATTCTCTGCTCTCCTCTTATCAGCTCTTCACATAACTGTCTCCAAGACTTCTCCTGTGTTTCCCCCACACTCTGGAACTCACTCAACACCTCAGACTCTCCCCCACTCTTAATAGCCTCAAATGTAACCTGAAAACCTCTCTTCAGGATTGCCTATAACCAACATTAATAGTGCTGCACTACTCCACCCCATATACATGTCTGCCCCTCACCTTCTGTCTCTTCCATCCTTCCCTGTAGACTGTAAGCCTTCATGGGCAGGGTCCTATCTCCCTCTGTACCAGTTGTTAATCACTCATTGTCACTTTGTAATTGTTTGACCAATGATATTTATATACCCACTTCAAATGTACAGCGCCCTGGAACTAAGGGCGCTCTAAAATAAATAATAATAAGGTCTCCAACTTTTAGGTCTTCAATTAAATTTACCTTAAAAAAAAGTTTAAAAAATGTATATTGTTCCCAATAGATAAGTGCACAAATGCATCATTTTAACAGTAGTCTACTTCAGAACTGTATGCCCTTAGTTTTACAAAAAAAGAAACCACCTATACACATCCAATTTCTGATAAGCCCTTTTAAGAGTCTTAAAAACTATAATACCACAGACAAAAATCGGATGTCTTGTTAAGCCCTTAGTAAATCTCAAATGGAGCTAAAATAAATTGCTGGTAGTCAGGATTAATTTGATAACATCTCACTATCAAAAAAAGAGCAACAAGTTGTACAATAAGGCCAACGACTATGGGAAAGGATCTGTGTCAGGGCTATTGCACTGTTTTAATTTAAAACTGGATTATGGCAAAGTTCTTGAGTAAGAAGAAAATGGCAATCATCTTTGTAAACAAAACACTGCGTGAAGGCAGAAAAGCTATTATATACCTGAACAAAAGGACAGAGGAAGTAATCTTTGCATTATTATATTATACCGAAACCTTCACAGAGCAATTTTGTGATTTAATTGATACAAAAGTCAATGCAAACAGTTTACAGAAAAATTCTTAACAAACCAATCCCCCATGACCCAATCTAAAATATTACTTCATTCATGCCTGTAAGAAACTATGTTGTTATACTTACAATCCTATTTCAATGTCTCATTACCAACGGCTGAAAAATTATACTGATCTAGCACAACCCCATTAGGTTGTCTTAAAAAATTTCGTCTACAAAAACCCGATTGTTGTTTTTATAGATTTTATTGCTTTATCATTAAAAAATAGAGAAATGGCAGGTGCCAGATAAAATGTAATATTGTATCTTTTACTATGCATGACTGGTAAAAGGTAAAACAGGTGCCAGGATAACATTTGGGAGAAAAATAGTTCCTATAAAACCATGTTATCCTTTTTGATTTTATGGTTAATTAAGTCAAATAGCTAAAAGACAAATATAAACCAGGTTCCATAATACTAACCACTTCCTGAAATTGATCTATAGTACAATAAAAAGGTAGATGTTATCCCTGCTACTTTATGTTTACTATCATTGGTACTTATAAGATTATCAACACACATATAAACTGTTATTCCAACCATCTTATAACATCTTATACCTAAAAGACAAACTAAGATAATTCTTGGCACCTGAAAATACATAATATCGTTAGAAGGTGTTTTAAGCTACGTTTTATGTAATTTTGTGTCTTACTATTCCTTATATGTTGTATTATACAGTATGTACACAGTTTTTACATTATTATGACCACCTGCGAATATCCATTCCAGAGTAACCACCGAGTGCAACGGAGACAGCAGATGGGAGTGACTCAATATATGGGCTGGGAGAGACTTAATAAGGTCCTGATTGGTCGGTAACAGGTATTGGGAACCATGCAGGATCCATAAAGGCGTCACCACTAGTGTTGAGCGATTATTATCGACAAAGTTGAAATCGGCACGGTATTTACGTTGATCGGATTTTTTAGATCACGCGATAATTTAGGTTAAAATCTGTGCCATAAAACTATTAATTCGCGCCATTGTTTCGGTGCTTTCCCCGTGTCATTTGGGTGCGGCCAGCAAAATTCAGCTTACAGAATAGAGCAGGGTGAGATGTGTGTGCGACGTCATGAACTTGGGAGTTGTATGGTTGCGATTGGCTGGAAAATCACATGACAACTCCGTTTTATATTATAACATAGCCCTTCCTGTCATGATCATGTGATGTCAAGCGACTCTAGCAGTAGTACCGTGGCGCTCTGCCTCTGTCCCAAACGCTCAGCGAAATTATTCTATTTTTTCACAGAAACAACTCTACTGTTTAGCTGTAAACCTTATACTTAGTTAGATCAGAGATTTGCAGATTTTAGTAGTTAGCAGAGAATTTTAAAGGAGCATCTACCTCTGTATAGTCATGTGTGTAAGCGGGGGGGGGGGGGGGGGGGGCCCGCGGGCGAGACACATGACAAGCTCATAAAGGATACTGGGATATTGTACATCCAAAACTTTGTTTAGACTTGCATATGCCTTATATAGGATTACGATCTTTTCTAGTAACTGCAGGTCTATTTGTTAGGTGCAAAACTCCACTTTTTATTATCATTATAGCATTCCCAGATAGGTTTTTCTTTTTTCAATTTTGCCCAGAGCAGCTTTGTTGATATAGGCCACCTTGCAGTTAAAATGGTGGTAATCTCCAGCAACTTTGTAGTCACCACAGGGATGATATGATGCCAAAAATACCTTTTCTTTTTTTTTATTACCGTATACATTTCAGACAGGTGTTTTTTTCACATTTTGGTCAGTCAAGCTTTGTTGATAGAGCTATTGCCAGTTAAAATTTGAATACAGCAATTTTGTATGTCACCACAGGCGAATTGATAGTTGCCAAAAAATGACGTTTATTATCCGTAACATTTCAGACAGGTGTTTTTTCACTTTTGGTCAAGTCAAGGCTTTGTTGATAGAGCTACTTTGCAGTAAATTTGAATACAGCAATTTTTGTAGTCACCACAGTGAATTGATAGGTTCAAAAAATACCTTTGTATTTATCCCTTATACATTTCAGATACGTGTATTTTTTTCCACTTTGTGCGCAGGCCATCTTTGTTGATAGAGCCACCTTGCAGTTAAAGTTGAATCCAGCAACTTTGTAGTCACCGACAGGTTACTGATAGATCCAAAAAGACCTTTGTTAATTATCCGTATCACAATACAGACATGTTTTTTTTTTCACTTTTGGTCAGTCAACTTTGATTTGAAGGAGCTACATTGCAGTTTAAATTTGAATACAGCAAATTTTGAAGTCACCACAGGTGAATTGATAGGTGCCAAAAATACCGTTTATTATCCGTATACATTTCAGACAGGTGTTTTTTTTTCACTTTTGGTCAAGTCAAAAGGCTTTCAGATAGAGGTACATAGCACATACATTCAATCCATCATTTTGTTTGATTTGAAGGCATTTGAGAATAGCTGTTATTTTGCCGTCTTTTAATAAGTAGACTTGTCTCAAAACTCTTCCATATACCTTCTCAAAATTTTTATCTTTCCTGAACCATGGAGTGCGAAATTCATGTGGTAACGATCAAAGAGGTGGTAGGACATGGAGTTAGAGGTACGAGAGAAGGTGTCTCCTTTCCAGTGCTTGGCGACAACACGCATGCCAGCGGATCGCGGTTTGCAGACCGACAGGCCTGTCCAATCGCTTGGGGGACAGGCCCTGTGCATCTCATTAACGAACAGCGTCGCCAATCTGTTCTTCAGTGGTTAATGCAACCTGTCAATCCGCAGTTTTTAACCCCCTCGCCTCCCAGTCCACAGCCACAAATGTCCGTCATCAGCATCATCAGCATCCGTCCATACATGAAGCGAAGCAGCCCAAATGTCAACACTCGTGTATACCCACCACTGTGGATAATCATTTTCTGAAGGACCATCTTTGTTGACAAAATGCGGGTTGGGTCAGAATGGCATATTAAAAGATCAAGAGGGCCAAAGAGGATGATTTTCTCTGCTCTGACGCCCCAGGTTTTTCTGATGCCATCAGAGGAGGGGGAGGTAGCCGGTCAATCGGCAAAAATCCCGGGGGGTCGGCAATGCCTTGCAGTCCCTCTTGCTTTAGCCCCCCCCACTCCTTGAGATGCAGAATGTCAGACGACCAAGTCAACCCTGTGTTGATGATGAGATGACGACATTGCGGAACCAACGTGGTCTTGTTCAGCCAGAATTTGCTTGAGAGCGCTTCAATCACTGGAAGCTGAGGAGTAAGATGATGGGGTAGTGTCAGGTAACGGGTCCCGCCTCAAAAAGGGAGAGAGGCGGTTCGTAGAAAGTCCGTTGCTAGTGATTCCGCCAGCCACGGTCTGCGTAAACCCCGCTCCTCGCATATCGCCTGAGTCAAAAAGGTACAGGACCTCTCAATCCTGGTCCTTCTTTTGATAAAGCCTCTGATTCACCCAGCAATGGCATAAGCCGTCCTTTGCCGTAAACACTTAAGTATAGAGAGTCAGAGAATCTTAGGGGTTTACCACCACCAACATTTCTATTCACATTCAGCGATGCATGAGTTTGAAATGGAGGCAACACATTAGCCAAAAACAGGCCAGAACCCGATGACGGGCCTCCAACCACTGTCACAACTGTCACCCCTCTGTCTCCTCCCCGTCCTCCCCCTCCTCCTCCCGCCACCTCCAAAGCGTTCCTCAGCTGCCCAAGTCTCTCAATCATGAACAGGGAAGCAAACCTCCGCTCAGCATCCACACGTCCGCCCGAGTATTATCAGCACCACTAGAGACCCATCCTAAACCCCCCATCGTTACTCTTCCGCCATTTGACGACCATGCACGGCCCCGTACAGCGGCCATCTAGCAGCCAGCCTTCTGTCTTCCCAGGTTTGGGAGCAGAAAAACACTTAACAAACAAAACCATCCCAAAAGCAGCCAAAAGCCCTGAAATGTCGTCATGCTAGGTTTTTGGCCTTGGAAATATTTGCCTTTCCATCTGGTGGACACAGAATGGGTTGCCCCGCCACGTCATTGCCCTTGCCTGCCCCCAATACCAATCCAAGGCAGGAATTATCTTTGCCAGAAAGCCGTTCACTTCCACCTGCCCTGGCCAGCCACGTGTCCATTAAAATTTTCAAGCGCGTTGTGCTGCAGTACTGTGGCCGGAAAAGTCCATCTACCACGGACACTTGGACTAAGAAAGCACGGCCCAAGGCCGCTATAAATCTCTTGTGACAGCTCACTGGGTGACGCTGGTGATGTCTCTGGTGGTGACGGACGGTGGCTCTCAGGCTCGGCGTCATCGACGCTCTTCAAAACCGCAGGATGTGCAGGGGCTCTTTCCCCCAAGGTCCTCTGGTGGCATCACGTGCCCAGAGAAACCAGGCCGTGTTGAAATTAATCTGTCTTGAGACCGTCCCACTGCTACACAGGTAAGGAGCTGATGACGGCCTTCTCCGCAACGAGAACCGATCGCTGGCTGGGTGACCAGAGAGCCTTGTGCCAGGGAATGTGGGTGCGATAACGGCCGAAATCTGCTGCCGCCCTTTAAGATCGGTAGCTGGAGCACATCCCTTGCCTGGCACATGTCATGAACCTTGTCATCCAGAAATTTCTAAAAGCCTACCCTGGTCCAGCGTGCCTGCTTGAGGAAGGCTCGAGGTCGTAGTTCGCCCTTCCCGTTCGCCGACCCTGCTTCGACCCGCCTGGCTGCTTTGCATCATAGCTCGGCCTTTCTCTCCCCCGACAACCCTTCTCATTGTTGACCGTGGCAACACGTGGACATTCCACCCTCACACATGCTCCGCGATTATACAGCCAGCGCATGCCATTACGCAGGTACGAAGTGACACATGGCCTGGCAAGCACGGTGATGGAACCTTCGTGTGTTAGCCACAGAGAGTGGAGGCAGGTGAAATAGCTCTGCACCATCCCTTGACAGTTTTGAAGAAGCCACCAAAATGTCAGCTTGCGGACGATGCCCTTGTCAGCATGAGCATTGTGGTGATCTTTAGTGTCTGAACGATCGTCGGACACTCTGAAACAACAGGTCCCCGCCAGTGACGGAGAGGAAACGGACACAGATGCGGACATGGAGCCTTTCTCTCCGTCGAAATCACAAGGCCCGACAGTTTTCAACAATTTTATCGGTCTCATTAGGCAGTGTTCGGGGTCCCAGTCTACGTGCAAGCAGCGCAGTCAGCTCTCAGGGTGCATCATCTCAGCAAGTCATGCTGTGTTTGAAGCTGTGCCAGAGGAAGCGAGGAGGAGGATGAGGAGGAGTATCTAGACACATAACGTTACTGGACGTCCCCAGCCTTGGAAAGAGGTTGGCCGCGAATTTGAGGCGGAGGAGGTAAGATGAGGAAATCAGTTTGCTAGTTGCCCCCTCGAACCCCAGAGGCTTGGGAAATCAGGCTCCACTATCTCTTCAATGAGAGCTTGGATGCCCATTTCCTCCACATGATCTGGTTTATAGACCCGTTTAATGGAGTACAGTAGGTGGTGTTATCAGTGACTGACAGCCTTCTTTGTGTGAGTGTGCACACAGAGATACTGCACTTGTCAGTCACTGATGAGACCGCCCACTGGACTCCTTAACCCAGAATAAGCAGTAAGTTAAATGATTAAACTCCAAGTTCTGCTGAATCTTTTTCCATGCAACAATAAATCGAACTGATCAGCTTCTTCTGCTCTATACCGTGCTGCTCCCATATCAAATAGCATGTTCAATGTGACGGGTCCCCTGTAAGCCTCATTTACATAAGATTACTTGAAGTACATTGTACATTTAAGACTGGCTACATAGTTATTTGGTTCCCAAGTTATTCAGCAACATTCTAAAACATGCTAAGGTAGTCTATATTGTATGGACCATACTAGCTGCTCTGGTCTGTAATGATAATGTGCACATTTCTTATAGTTTTATATGATAAAATCATAATCATGGCCATATCCCAAGTTCTCAATTGCAGCATGATAATCATATTCATAGGGAATATTGCTCATGGCATTTTCTAGGATTTCCTGCTGTCTCTTCCTTAGGCAGGAGAAAGAGAGAAAATTCACATGTTTATGTGCATAGTATTACACATATTCAGCAAATGCAGGAATTTGTAATTAAGTCAGCTTAGAAGATGTAGGACAGAAAACACAGGATTCACCACGGCCAAAATTAGCACATTAACTTTTATAATGGAATGTAGCATATATGTTGCAATAAAAGCTACCATTTTCACTTATTGTAAAACATAAAGGAACCATTTTTAATAACCACTCTCCTATCGACTGTGTGTGGAGCTTTAATATTATTATTGAAATTGCTTCCATAGCCTGTGGGGGCTATCTGAAAATACTGTAGGGCTAAGCAATAGAATTATAATTACTCATGGGTTTTTCTGCTAACAAATATACCCTAATAGGCTAACATAAACAGGATCATGTAGCTAGCTGTCAGATACCTAGGGCTCATGTATATGAGAATGTATGCCTCATACAGTATATGTTATGGTATGCCACCATTTGTTTTTCTAAAAGGGGTTCTCCGGGAAAATACAAAAACTAAAGACATAAACTACATGTCTTAATGAAAAAATTCCTAAATATCTTTAATTAGAAAGTTCTGTTGGTTTTGTCTAGGGGAAAATCATTATAGATGAACAAAATGACCGCCAGGCTACATCCTCAGTAGAAACCTGTCCTACAGGAAGTAGGCCAACTCTGACTGACTTCCTGGTTAGGCTGTCTAGCATCACTGGGCATGTGCTGTGCTCTATCAGTCTGAAAGACTTGCGGTATGAGGGACGGCTCTGCAGAGTAAAAAGAACACTAAGTGCTATACACACACACACACTATATATATATATATATATATATATATATAATGTTTTTTTTTTTTATTTTTTGGAGTTTCTCACACAACCCCTTAATGAACCCGTTAAAAAAGACTATGGGGCAAATGTATTAATAATGTCTAATACTTTGTAAACTTAAAGGAAAACTGTAACTTTGAACATGCTATCTGATCTGCAGGCAGCATGATAGGACAGAAGGAGCTGAGCAGATTGATAGAGAGGTCCCTTAAGTTACAATGGCTTCAGGATACAATATTTTCAGTTATGACAATGGTCCTTTCCTTGGACATTGTAACTTGAGTGTGGTTTCAACACTGATGCAGACAATTATTATGAACATTTTACTTGTAAACCATCTGTATTAGTTAAGTACATGCAGCGATTGGTGGTTTAGTAATGCCTCTCTAGAGTACAGTGCTGAGCCACATGTTTAATACATCCCTTTAAAGGGGTTTTATCATTTCATTAAATGGTCTTTAGAATAAGGGGACAGTGAAAACAAGCAATTGCAAAGCTGTCTTTGTAGTCACGTATTCCTTTTTTTGTTTAACCACTGATCAGTCCCTGGTCGACATTTTCCCTCCGATCCCTCCTCCTTGGAATTTCACTAGCTGAGAGCTCATTTACATTCTGTACAGCCCCCGGTCGTATTCAAGGAGCTGCGTCTCTCACTCAGAGTACGGGACCGTCACATTTTCACTTTATACAGCCAGAAGAAACAGAATTCCACTGAAGGGTTTACACAATCAGGAAACAGCACAATTTGTGTCGATCCCTGCCCGACTCAGAGTTAGGGGCCGTAGCATTTTCTCTCTCCACACCTAGCAGAAACAGACTGCAACAGATTCTACAATGAGAAAACATAACAGTTTTGTCCCGGTGCCTAACTCTCCTGCATAGAAGGGAGATCTGTGCCGTTCATAGAGCTGTAACACATCAACTGTAACACATCTCCAGCTGTGAAAGGAGAAGAGTGCTCAGTCTAGATTGAATGCAGCCTGTGGTATGTATACAAAATAAGACTGATAGGGAGAGACACAGTGACATGTGAACTCAGAGAGAATGGGAGGAGGGGGAGTCTTGGGAGCCAGCATGCACAGTGAAGGGGGGATGATGTCACCCAGCTGGGAGGGGAAGAAACGCCCCTGCATTTCCAGAGTTGAGAAGCTGAGAGCAGTATGAATCAGCCGAACTAAGGAAGCGATAAATCCCCTTTAAGTGTCCATGTTGAGCGGCCCTTTGGGCATTATGTGAGGGCCCCATTTTCGTTTTTCCAGGTGCATTGTGTATAAAGTACATGACTCAATGGAGCTCCTATCCTCAGAAAAAAAGTGATTTCTAGCTTCCAGCAGCTATTTCTGATGCTAAGTGTAAGGATGTCACACTGCGCACTGCGGTCCCTGTTCTGGACCATGGATGTGCTTGTGTTACTCACCTCTTCCAGCACCTGCTCTGCTCCCATCTGCTGCTTGTGGCCAGCATGCACGTACTCCTTCCCTAGGGTACATGCACACCAGCTCTTTGAGATTTAAAGGGCCAGCACATTCTGTGACATCAAATGGCTGGCCACTAGACCCTTCATAAAGAACTTCCTTACTGCAACCTGTTCCAGATATTTGGTGTTCCCTGGTGCTCCGGACTTAAGCTTTGTTACCTGTTATTAGTGTTTCCTGGTCTTGACTCTCTGCTGCGGACGTCTGATTACTCTTTGCCTGTCGCCTGCCCTGACCTCTTTGCCTGTGACCCAATTATATTTCTGCCTGCTCCCTCTGTACCATGTTTTGGCACTGCGGCTGTCACTGCAAGTCCCTGGGAGTCCCCCGCAACCAAGTCCATCCTGCCTTGCGGTTTGCTCTGTTGAATACTGGGGGACTCCTTAATCTCTGCTACCTGGCGTGGTCAGTGTCATCTCGAGGTGACCCAGTGGATCTACACCAGTGCCTGTCACAAATGACTTACTTTATCTGTATTAGTTCTCTCCTTCATTTTCTTTAGTCTTCATTTTCCATTATGTTGGTGACATTTTGGGACCTCAGAACCAATTACCAATTTTCCATAGAGTGATGGTTTCAACATGCAATGGTCATTAATATTGCATGTTCAGGGACCACTGTATATATATATTTGGTTGGAAAGATTAAGTTGATCTTGTAATTTATTCATTTCTTTTATGCTTATTCTGGGTTAAAGAGTCCAGTGGATGGTTTTATCAACAATTGACAGTTATCCCTGTATACTCATACCAGAAAAGACATCAGTCACTGTTAAGACCACCCACTGGGCTTCTGTTACTGAATACTGCAACAGATTAATATTAAACTAGACAGACTAAAAATGCACCAGATTTATAATAGTGTTTAGAAATGTGGTGCATGTTTAGATACTTTTGTCTAATCCTACACTTTCTATTAGTTACCTTAGTGTATTCCAGAGCTGCATGCTGAGCTATGCCCCTTTCCCATAAAATAATCTCTCTTTTAACAAAGTCACACCCCTTTTGTAGGATGAGGCACATAAGTATCTATAAACTGTGTAAAATACATTATAAATGTGCCATAAAGCATGTACATCAGTATTTTGGTGCAAAAGAAGCCAGTATTCTGGTGCAATTGCCATAGTAAATCTTCCCCGATGTGTGCAATATAGGAGACACATATATATGAGCCAGCCAAACATGAGATAGCTGTTGGCCAAATGCTCATTTAGCTGAAATGCATTTAATACTTTGTATAAAAGCCTCCTGTAGGGAGAAACTAGTCCCCTGCATTGCTCAGGTGGGATTTTGTCCATTCTCCCACATAAATACTTTTCAAATCCTGGAGCTTCCGCGGGCTCCTTCCATGAACTCTGAGCTTTAGCTCCTTCCATAGATTTTGTATTGGATTCAGCTCAGGTGATTGCTTGGGCCATTCTAGCAGCTTTATTTTCTTTCTCTGAAACAAATTGATATATTACTTGGGCGTGTTTATGGGATCATTGGGGTCTTGCTGAAATGTCCGTTTTTACTCATCATGACATGTGTCTTGTGTGGCACCTTGGTAATGAGGCACCTTTTATAGGCTAATAGTTGAACCAGCTGATATTATTTTTCACTAAGTGGCAGGATTGCCTTTTAACTGCTGATAGACTTTAGTTGGTGTCATGAATTACCACCTCTCTTTTTTCTTGTGTTTAATACTTTTTCCCTTTGTCATTTGTAATTATTACACATAATTTATGGACATATATGGTTTGATTTCTTTGCCTGTATGGATTGAATGGGTTGTTACCGTCATCTGGTGAGAATTTCATGTCAGTTGCACCTTTAGAAATACATTTACTTAGAAAATTGGTGAAGTGTTCAATACTTATTACACCTGATTTGATAACATAGTATAGTTGAAAATATCCATTTTCCATCAAGTTCAACTATTGGGAAAGAGATTATGTAGATGAAGGGGAGGGGTATAGGTAACTTTAGTAATCTTTGTTTATATAGTACTACCATATTTTGCAGCACTTCAAATGACATGTGTGAGGGCCCTGCTCAGTAGAGCTTACAATCCATGTACAAATAGAGGTGAAACAAAATGTAAAACTTCAAGGCACGACCAAATCTGTTCTTAAAAGGAAACATTTTTTTCCTGATCTAGAGTGGTGACTCACCTGGATCAACATTCAGAACAAGAGTTTTATATGATTACCTAAGTGTTAATACTTATTTGTCCTAAGTAATCATCTAAGAGAGTTTCTGTAGTGACCAGCTCCTAATGGTGCATCTACACGCAGTGTTTTTTGTGCAGAAATGAACAGCATTGTGCCTTTCTGTGCAAAAAATGCATCCAAAAACGCGTCAAAAACGCACCAAAAATGCTGCGTGTGAAAGCACCTGAAGGTGTTTATTCTGCAGATTCACAGTCATTATGGTAAAGAAGGCTTGTTGCCTCGAGTCTGAATCTTTTTTTCTGCTGAAGGAGGGATTCCCATCTTGGGCCAGGTGTATGTAACGGACTGTGCCCAACAAAAATAATGTTGTTGGCCATGTCTGACATATGTATAAAAGATTTCTGCCAAAAATGGTTACTCTGTCTGACATCCTCGACACTTTTGTCTATGACAATTCTTAGGTTGTGTGTCGCTCCATATTCAGAAGATTACACACATTTATGAATGTCGCTCGACAGAATGTGTTGCAAAAATAGTGCCCTATTGCATGCCATTTTCAAAGTGGCTAGGTTGACACTAAGGGCCATATGTATAAAAACTGCCTTAGTCTAAGACTTTCTTTGTTGCTCATTGCAACCAATCAGAGCGCCGCTTTCATTACGTATAGTGCTCTGAACAAATGAAAGAGGCGCTCTGATTGGTTCCTGATTGGGCAACAAAGAAAGTCTTAGACCAAGACAGTTTTCATACATGTCCCCCCAAATTTCTCAGAACATTTCTTTGGTGCTGTGAGACACTTTCATATATGTTGACAAACGCTACACTAACCTAACGAGATATACAACTGTCTGGTCTATGACAGTTTTAATACATCTGGCCCCTTGTCCTTTAAGGGAGTATTACATGAAACAACTTTTCATTATATTATTTGTATGAACCATTTATGTAATTTTATAAATGAATCATGTCTCCTCTAAGACATCTCTTTTCAAGACTAATTACAATTCGTTATTTTAAGCTTTCCTCACAGCTAAGGTTCAACATGCCCTTTATCAGTTTAGTTGCTCTTCTTTGTATCTTCTCCATTTCCATGAGCTTTATGAACTAGTGCCCAGAAGTGAACTGCATATTCCTGATGAGGCCACACCAGGGGTGTTGCTAGGCCTGGGCTCTGGATAAAAAGATTGTTGCTCCGAATCTTTTGGCACCAACTTGGACTAGTCCACCAGGGAGCGGGTAAAACCCTTGGTGGGCTCAAAGATCCGGTGCTACTTTTCAAGTGTCTTAAAGGGGTTTTGCCACAAAGTGAGTTTGTCTGCTCAGAAGAGAAGATAAACAAACAGGCAGCCTCATGGAGGAGAGGGGGGGGGGGGCTGAGAGAGAGCAAGGAAGAAGGGAGCGTGTGCAATGTGTACTCAAATAATGACATTACAACCAGTGGATTTTCTATACAACAGAAACAGGATCTTTCTCCACAGTCCCTAGCAAGCTCCTTCATGTTCCCTGTCATCAGATAAGAAGTGCAAAGATGCAAGCGCGGCCTGATCAGCTCCTGTCAACTCCTCTGGTCGTGTCTAATGTAAACATTCAGTAAACTAAGGGCATCTTAGTCAGGCTGTAGCTGTCACAAGCTTCACTTTTTTTAATGATATATATTTAGAAAAGTGATTTAATACCCATTTTGGAGGGTCCCACGTCAACATTACATTGTGGCAAAACCCCTTTAAGCTACAGCGGAACAGACACCAATTGGCTCTCTTTTCTGCTGATTACTATCCGTAGGCTTCAGGCCTACAGAAGACAGTAGGTGGCATGGCACAGTCACTACATCATGTCGCCCGTGTTGGACACAGACTGGAAGATGCAGCTGCATAGCAGAGGAACAGGGACTGAGAAGCTTTTTTATTTAACTGACATTGTAAAGGGACCTAAGGCTCAGGGGGTTGTTGAGTTATTTTATACTATTATGTAGCCCTATTACTTTAGCCAGATCCTTCCCAACAAGTGATTATCCCATGTTTTTCACTTCCTAGGACACATGTCGCCTGGACATAAGTATCCAGATGTATAACTTTATTTATATCCATCTTGCACCTAATTTGCCAGATGGATGCCAAACACTCAGTGAGTCCAAGTCTGGCTAAAATGTATGAACATTTTCTGTAGATTGCACTATATTACATAATACATAGCTTGGTGTCATCTGTGAAAATAGAAACAGTGTTTAAATCCCATTCTGAGTGATAAAAATGGTGCAAGGTCTCAAGTACAAAACTTTCCTGAAAAGACTTAAATAACTTCATTTGTGTAGCCTGGAGGGAAGGGAAGAGGACATAACTGAGACATAGCAACCTTTGACTACCTCCCTGACATTTTCTATATTGGATGATTTTCTTTACCTTTTTACAAATTTTATTAAGCTCTTTGTAATATTGAAAGGCAAAAGCTGTTCCTGCTGATTTGTACCATTTTAATGATCTTTTTGCAATTTAATCCCCTTTTGAATACAAAGTGCAAGCCATGTGGGGTAATCAATGATTAATAATGATAATTAATAAATGTAATTTCCGTCCATTTCAGTCATTACCTTTAAGAATTAATTTTGCAGCATAATTGTCCATTTCACAGCAGCTGCTCCGAGTCTATGTTCTGAAGTGCCTTAAGCCTTTAACCTGGAGAATTGCCCTTTTTACAATGTAGTGGTTTTGCCCTCCCAGCCCATACTTGTTTTTAAGATTTTAGACAAAATGAAATTATATTCTTGTCGGTGTTACCAAGGTTTTCATGAACAGTGACTATTCCAATAAGCTCTGCAGTGTTAATTACAAGTTCCAACAGGAGGTAATGTATCTCATTGTGAAAAGGGTCCAAGCCAAGCCCGTTTTGATCATCTGAAGACAGCTGTTGTAGAGTGTTTGCCCCTCATCAGTGCAGAGTAGAACTTACTGGCTTGAACCCTTTTTACATTGCAAGGCTAAGTGAGTCACATGTGAATTGAGAATTGCTACATCTGATAGAGGACGATGGAGAGTTCCTCTCTCTTCCATTCAGCCTTTGTTAGAGGCAACAAAGCATCAATTCTCGTAGGATCTTCCACTAACTAGCCCACACAATTTTTTTGCAGTTTTAGCAGAACCGTAACCCACTACATTTGGAGCTGACCTCTCCCTCCTTAGTTATGTTGGGTAGTCTATAGGTAGCACCAAAAATTATTTTTTTCTATTTATACCTACCTGTTTATTTTTATCAAACAGGTTTCAGCATCTCGACCCTCTTCACTTACTTTTGCCTCTCTTCCACTTCCAACATGCCTGTGACTCCTGTTCTGCAGACGAACACCACCAAGTCCAGGCAGGTGAAGAGTCTAACAACAGTACATCAAATTCCTCATTTAGTGCCAAGGCTTCAAGTTCCCCCATTTTGCTTGCTAGACTTCTGGCATACATAAGCATACACTTTATGTTGCCATTCATTTTTACACATTGAAGATCAGTAATGTGACTTTGTGAAATTATGTAAGAACATTTGTTTTCAATGCTGGTTTGTAGCACATGGATCTCCCTATCCACTACTCTAGCCCCCCCCTCCCCCCTTTTTCGGTCTGCTTTTTAATCCCTCAATGTAATCTGACCCTGTCGAGTCCATTCACCCCTGTATTTTCTGCTTCTTTACTCTCTCCTTATCCCAAGTTTAAATGCCCCACCACTCCAGTAAAGCCAACCTCCTGCTATTCAGGTGCTCATTATCTGAAAAATACACCTTGGTACACCAAGACCTAACCTCTTCCTGACCACTGGTCATCATTTTTTGGCTCTTTTTTCTTCTCTGTTTTCCAAGAGCCATAAGTTTTTTATTTTTCCATGTACATAGACATATACGGTCTTTTTTTGCTGGCAACCCCCCAAATATCTTAGTGGGGTGAAATGTGGAAAAAAAGTACTTGCGCCATGTTTACGGGGTTTAGTTATTACGGCGTTCACTCTTCTGAATAAATTATGTATTGTCTGTATTCTGCAGGTTGATTCTGGCAATATCAAATATGTGGGGTTTTTGTTATGTTTTAGTACTTTTAAAAATACAAACATTATTCCCTAGATGTGGGTCGCTGCACCATTTTCTGCAACTAAAAACGTATTTGTTCTTCCACCTATGGACCTTAGCGAGGGTAGATTTTATTGGTACCATTTTGAGATACATGCAACTTTTTGATCACCGCAGCACCTAAATGGTTAAACAGCAAGGATTGGAGCTGGCTCCATTACCTGATGAAGCAGCAGGTGTCAGCTACAATTGTCAGCCGGTACCCGTCTCCTATGTAGTGGACTTGTTGAGTAAGTCCACTACAAAGGACCTTACCGTCATCATGATGTACTCATACGTCACACAGCGGGTAAAATAAGTATTGAGCAAAAAAACCAAAACAACCACAAATATAGTGGATATCACTGTGATATAATATACCTCTAGAACCAACCAAAATTCAAAAACCAAAAAGAGGGATGAGTGGCCATAAAATTTAACTTTTAATGAAAAATATCTAAGATACAAACAAACACGACGCCCTCAAGTGTATGTATCAAAAAGTGAGAAAGACACTCAAAAAGATAAGGGCACACATGCGGGACAAAGGGACCAAAAAATATGGGATGTATCCCTATAAAACCCTAGGTGAGGGAGCTATTAAGCCCTAACCTAAATACCAAATCAGAAAGTCGCCCCAATAAGGACGGTCCTGGCAGGAGCCTGACTCTGCAAACACTTACCCTAAGTACAATCCTTTAGGTCCCATCCCAACGTGTTTCGATCCTCCAAACAGGGAACGCATCAGGGGATGATGAGGAACACAGAGACCAAAGGAAAAAATAATCCAGCAGTATATCACTTATAGAGTGACTTAACTGACACATATAAAGTACACCTCACAATGCTGCACTAGGTATATACTCACACGAATCCAGACAAATCAAAGCGTGTACATACAAAGTATTTTAGTTAAGCAGCATACCGCAATAACGAGGTGGGGTTCAGGCATCTATAAGTAAATAAAGACAGGCCAAACATAAGGGAAACAAAGCAAAAAATAGCATATGCAATAAATATAAACATACAAAGTGAAAAAAACTTACCAAACAACATGAAGCGAGACCATGCAAAGAACGTCCCACACCCTGTAAGGGTGTCCCAGCAGTGGCCAGACAGATGAGACGGCGAGAGAGCGTGGTGTTCAGCACATAAAGGCGCACATGAGGGCGCCTACATGACGTCACGACAGGGCGTCTGTGAAGTGAAGTAAGGAACAAGATGCGTCCCTAACAACGGCAGTGCATGCGCAGAAGGACACGCATATAACAGAATGGTGTGCGGACCTTCAAACAGAAGTGTACGGCGCTGTAAAAATAAAACACCGCCTGATTAAACATAGCGCGGTATTTTTGGCAGTGAAAAATGCTAATGTATAGCATACCTAAAAGAACACTCTAAAGATAGCAATTGCATATTAAAAAAGCAAAACATGTTAGCAATTAATAGTGAAAGGTTACAATATACTGTAAATGAATGGGAAAAAAAAATTAAAATAAATAAATATAAGAAAAATACAACAAAAGTTGCAGATAGAAGAAAAAAATAAAGAAGACCAAAATAAATTAATCACAAAAAACAACTAAAATCCAGATGGTCATTCAGGCCACAAGGGGTTACGGTATTCAATGTAAATATCCAAAAACATTCCCTTTGAAGTAGCAATTGATCAAGGGAAGGATGCGGTCAATGCCACACCAACGTAGACAATTCATGTCACCACCATGTTCGGAACGAACGTGGCGCGCCACGGGGGTATCTCTAGCATGGCGAATGTCACCCAGATGTTCACCAATCCTCCGATGAAGCTGTCGGGAAGTCTTGCCTATGTACAGTAAACCACATTTGCACTTAATCATATAAATGATATGTGTCATTTTACAGTTAATGAAGTGATTGATGTAAAAATTTCTCTTGTTATCTTTGTCAGAAAAGGTGGCAGTTTGAATCATGAAGGGGCAAAAAGAGCAGTCGCCACAGCGAAATGAGCCTTTCGGTTTTTGTAGCCAGGTCTCTTTTTTCAGAGTCACATAGTGGCTTTGAACCAAAAGATCACGAAGATTTTTTCCTCGTCTATAAATCACTGAGGGATGTTCACCAACGTGATCCTTCAGATCGGGATCCATTCTTAGGACATACCAATGGCGATTCAGTGACTGACGAATTATTGGGGCTGCATTATCAAAGGTGCCTATTAGACATATAACAGACTCATTATAATGTTTGGGGAGTTCTTTTTAGACAGCAGCTTAGTGGGATTACATGTCAGAGCGTTCTTGTAGGCCTGTCTCAGAGTAAAATCTGGATACCCTTTCTCCAGAAATCTCTGCCTCAGGAAGGCTGCTTCTTTCTTAAAATCACAAAGTTGGGAACAATTACGTCTGATGCGCAGGTATTGTCCTCGAGGTGTTCCCTTTTTGAGAGGGACTGGGTGGTGACTTTCCCATCGTAGGAGAGAATTAGTGGCTGTCGGCTTACGGTACACTGAGGTCCCTAGATCACCTGTCTGATTTTTAAAGATCCTAACATCCAAGAAAGATAGTGTATCTCGTTCAATTTCAAAAGTATATCTGAGATTGAGGGTATTATTGTTCAGATACTGTACCATAGAGAGAAATTCCTCCCTAGTGCCATTCCATATAATGAGAATGTCATCAATATACCTGAGTCACAGACCAATCTTATCAGAGAAAGGTGGAGGATTGTCACCAAAGACAGTGGAAGCCTCCCACCAGCCGAGGTACAAGTTAGCGTAGGCGGCACAAGCACTGCCCATGGCTGTACCTCGCTACTGGTGGAAGACTCCACCGTCGAATAAAAAGTAATTTTTTGTCAAGATAAATTCCAATAATTCAATTACAAAAGCATTATGTAATCTGAATTGTGTTCCTCTCAAGGACAAGAAGCATTGAACCGCCTCAAGGCCTAGATGGTGTGGAATGGACGTGTATAAAGATTCCACATCAATACTAGCCAAAAAAGCATCAGGATCTATAAAGAGACCATCTAGGCGTTTGAGTAAGTCTGTGGTTTTCCTGATGTAAGAAGGCAATGATTCAACAAAGGGGGCTAAGATGTGATCAATGTAAGTACCACAATTTTGACATAAGCATTGTTGACCGGATCTATGGGGCAACCTTTAAGAGGAGTGATCCCCTTATGCACTTTTGAGCACCTCAACAATTTTCCAAACTTCTTACCAGATATCAATAACAACCCATCCAATCCACATAGGCAAAGAAATCAAACCATAGATGTCCATAAATTATGTGTAATAATGAGACATGATACAGGGGTTAAGGAGGTATTCCCGTCTGCAGAGAATGAAGAGGAGGCCGTGCATGCTCTCTGCATATATTTAAATGGGATGTCTGAGCTCAACCAAGCACATGTGTTCTGTTCTACTTAGAACTTCCAGCATGTGCTATGCAGCTGTAGCACAGGAGTACAGAAGCCTGTTCTCAACATAGGGATCTGCACCTATCAATAACCTTTCAATCATGCATGTAACTTCTTAAAGGGGTTGTCTCATCTCAAAGTTTCATAGGCTGCATGAATGAAATAAGGCTGCTTTGCTCTGTCACTTCCTGGTCAAGCTGTCTGTAATTAGCATATGAGCTCCATGTATTCAGACCTCTGCTAATTAGATAAATATCATGCTGTCAGAACCAGGGAAGCTTCTGAGGTTAAGTAAACAGCAGTAATTACTGGCTTTTGTCTGAAAGATCATATAACAAACAAGCTCTCACTGTCTGAAGTTGTGAGCTGTCCAACCTGTGTGATGACTTCACTCCCTGCTATCAGATAGAACAAACAGCAGGGGGGAGAAGTACACAGGTACCAGAGAGAGCACAGAAGGTGATAAAATCACTTGTAGCTCCTTAACAAAAAAAATGAACAACGCAATATATTTGGAAAACATCTTAATTTAGTGATCCCAACATGTTGAACGCTATTCTTTGTATTGAGACAACCCCTTTAAGCTCTTGCTATATTTCCTGCATCCAGGGCCGCCATACAGGGGGTACAACCAGTACTCCCGTATGGGGCCCGGTGGAATAAGGGGGCCCGCTGCAAGCGTGCCCCCTTATTCCTCATTTTGCAGTGGGGCCCGGTGGCGCAGCCACCGAACCAGGCTCAGGCTGGCCCCAGGGGCGGGCCCCGAGCTCCTGCGGGCCCCGGAGGCAGTGCTGTCGCTCCCCAGGGCCCGGCCGGGCATCCGGTCCCTGAACGCCAGGGCCCTGCGTCCCGAGCGCTCAGAGACCGGCCCGGGAGTCGGGGACTAATGTCCCCACCCCCGGGGGCTGCGCGTTGTCAGCGGAGCACAGCGCCACTAGCGCTGAGCTCTGCCGCCCCCGCTCTAGCGGGGCTGGAGGACTTAGGCCTTCACCTGCCGGGCGCCGGCCCCTACTGCTGACGTAGACGGCGCGGTGACGTCACTTCACCGCGCCGCCTATGCAGGGCGGCAGGAAGATCAGAGAGCCGGAGCGTCCAGGAGCGGGGCTCAGGTAAGTGCTTTTTTTGGGTTTTTTTTCTTATGAAAGCAGGCCCTGACTATATCTAAAAGGGGGCCCTGACTATACCTAAAAGGGGGCCCTGACTATACCTAAAAGGGGGCCCTGACGCTGGCAAAAAGTCCGCACAGAAGATGCCTAAAAGGGGGCCCTGACGCTGCCTAACAGGGGGCCCGGACGCTGCCTAAAACGGGGCCCTGACGATCCCTAAAAGGTGGCCCTGACTATCCCTAAAAAGGGGCCCTGACGCTGGCTAAAAGGGGGCCCTGACTATACCTAAAAGGGGGCCCTGACGCTGGCTAAAAGGGGGCCCTGACTCTACATAAAAGGGGGCCCTGACGCTGCCTAAAAGGGGGCCCTGACGCTGGCTAAAAGGGGGCCCTGACTATACCTAAAAGGGGGCCCTGATGCTGGCTAAAAGGGGGCCCTGACACTGGCTAAACGGGGGCCCTGACGCTGGCTAAAAGGGGGCCCTGACTATGCCTAAAAGGGGGCCCTGACTATACCTAAAAGGGGGCCCTGACTCTGCCTAACGCTAAAGGGGGCCCTGACTCTGCCTAACGCTAAAGGGGGCCCTGACTATTCCTAACACTAAAGGGGGCCCTGACGCTGCCTACCCCAAAGGGGGGGCCCTCACTCTGCCTAAACATAAAGGGGGCCCTCACTCTACCTAAACATAAAGGGGGCCATGGTCACCTACAAACTAAAGGGGGCCCTGACTGCCTACAAGCCAAAGGGGGCCCTGACTACCAACAAACTAGCTAAAGGTGTCCCTAACTACCTACAAACTAAAGGGACTCTACCTGCACACTACTAAAGGAGGCCCCGACTTCCTGCACACTAGCTAAAGGAGGCTTCTAACTACCTGTATGCTACCTAAAGGAGACCCCTAACTGCCTGTATGCTACCTAAAGGGGCCTGCTTATCTACCTGGGGGCTATTTACCTAGGGCTAGGTACCCACCAGCCTACCTGGGGCCGGCCTAGCAACTTATCCAGCTGGAGTCTACCTACCTAAATAGGGTCTGTCTAATTACCGGGGGCCTTGCCAATTTGCCAACCTACCTAGGGTCTTGTCTACCTACCCGGTAATATAATTGAGAGGGCGGCAGCCCATAGTTGTAGTATTATCTCCAGGGGTCATTTCTCTCCCCACCCTCCAACCCCTTAGGATATTAGGCCTCTAAGTTATGGCTTGTACCCGCTCTCCCACCCCTGGGCAGTTTGTACAGAGGAGGGAATAGGTAAAGAGATGCTGGAAAATTGAGGATTCTAAGATATTTGTGTGTAAATTCTGCAGGGATGAGTGGTGGCCGGGACAAGTCCTCATGACAGTGTGGAACGGATGCAGAAGAGAAGGGAAAAAGAACGACTCAAGAAAAAGAGAACGACTCATCAGAAAGACCGTCTCCGGTGAGTCCCTGATTTCAGGGGTTATTTTACTTCTTTACTGGATCAGTGCTGTATTCACTGTAATGTGATGTGACCTGAGCTGGTGTCTGATCACTATGTAGTCTCCATATAGCAGTGTTCAAGGTTATATCGGTGCGGGTATAGTGGCAGCGCACACGTGTCCCTGATTGTGAGGTAGTGAGTTAGGGAACACCTGACCCTGTGATAGGAGTTACACTTGTACTTTCTTGCTGGTGTTTATTTTAGAAGGTGGCGAGGTGCGTGACCAAGGGAAATATGGAGTAGGATATTGTATGTGGGTGGAGGGGGATATTGTATGTGGGTGTAGGGGGATATTGTATGTGGGTGGAGGGGGATATTGTATGTGGGTGGAGGGGATATTGTATGTGGGTGAGGGGATATTGTATGTGGGTGGAGGGGATATTGTATGTGGGTGGAGGGGATATTGTATGTGGGTGGAGGGGGGATATTGTATGTGGGTGGAGGGGATATTGTATGTGGGTGGAGGGGATATTGTATGTGGGCTATTGGAGGGGGATATTGTATGTGGGTGGAGGGGGACACTGTATGTGGTGGAGGGGGGTATTGTATGTGGGTGGGAGGGGGATATTGTATGTGGGGTTTGGGGGGGGGATATTGTATTGGGTGGGTGGGGGATATTGATTGGGGGGGGGGGGGGCAAATTGTATGTGGGCTGGAGGGGGATATTGTATGTGGGGGAAGGGGGATATTGTATGTGGGTGGAGGGGATATTGTATGTGGGGGGATATTGTATGTGGGGGGAGGGGGATATTGTATGTGGGTGGAGGGGGGTAAATTTTATGTGGGTGGAGGGGATATTGAATGTGGGTGGAGGGGGATATGGAGGAGCTACTTAGCCATGTGTCTATGATATGCTAATTGACAGCTATGTGAGACAGACAGATATGTACTCACATGGTATAGTACTACACAATACAGTTCTTTTTGCATACTGTATTAGGTGGTAAAATGGGTGCATTTATATCCTAGAGGCCGTTTTTTTTCTGGGCGCGGGGAAATCGGGTTGCTGGGGCGGGGCAATCAGGTTGCTGGGGCGGGGCAATCAGGGTTTCGGGGGGGGGCAATCAGGTTGCTGGGGCGGGGGTTTTCAGGGGGGGGGGGCCAGGTGCTTCAGCTGTATGGGGCCCTGAAATTTCTGTTGGCGGCCCTGCCTGCATCACACATGGCACAGGCAGTATTCCGGAGAACACAACCTTAATGGTATTTTCTTTCAGTCTTGAACCAAGCTCTGATGTTCCACCTACCATGAATTCTGTTGTTGGTTTCGAAATGGAAAAATCACAGAAAAATGGGATATTATTTACTCAAAAGTCCAACAAGGCCATACTTATAGCTCAATGGCTGGACTATAGATTGATCCCAGTAGTAAGTAATACAAGCCCCTGTGCTACTTGGGAAAGATAAAAAACAGATGCAGGTAATTGATGAGCAGAAGCTCACATACCCCACCAATAGGGGGACAATTAGATGATAAAAAATTGCACATTGAATTAATACCTGTTCACACCAGTATGCAGAAAAGCCACAGTATAGTACATGGTGAGATTGCACAAATGCAAAAATACTGGTAAGACAGCCACTCACACACCTTTCAAAATGGACCACAACTGTTGGTTCACCCTTAGCCTTTACCAGTAATTTATCTACCTGTTCCACCATTTATCTTCTACATCGGATTATCTCCCACCATACTTTATTCTTTTTTCTCCCATGTAGCACTGGGGCTTATATTGTCTCCAACTGGGAATATTTTTTTGTCCAGCCATGGAACTGTGAGTATGGCAATGTGTCTGTTTTTATAAGTAAATAATGTCCCATTTTTCTGAGATTTTTTTTTTTTGTACATTGCTAGTAAAGTTAGGGACTCACAAGACAATGAGGACCCTTAAAGTGGGTTGTGAGCTTGCATATTTTGGCAAAAATATCAACTTATACCTCTTATTTGACATTTTTTGAAGTATGTAGCTTTGCCCTGTAATACTGGGGATCAGAGGGTGTCAGTATTTTGTGTTGGGCACTAGAAATATGCTGGGCAACCCGCTCAATGGAATAGAAAGGCATCATCAATTGGTTGTAAGCCAGCATGTAACCGTATAACTGGCACTCTGTGTAAGCCTTATTTATGTACAACTGTAATACTAACAATCACCCCTGTCATGGATAGAAAGCTTATAAGTGGTTGTTTATCTGCATTTTTGCATTTAAGCGATCTACCCTGTATGGTACTGTGGCATTTCTGCAGTCTGAACTGGATCTTATCCAATGGGCAATTTTTTACTAAGTAATTGCCCCCATCATGGATAGATGTGTGAGCAATTGTTTATCAGGAATCTGCACCTGTGTCATTTCTCCATTGTAGCAATGGGGCTTAGAGTATGTTCAAACGGTGTATTGCGGCACGTAATACCGTGGCGCGGGGGGTTTGGCAGCCCGCAAGCCCCATTGACATTCATTACTCATGGCGTGTATTCGCCGCGAATAATTGACATGTCACTTATCTCCCCGTGCGTACAATACGATCGTATTGTACGAGCAGGGAGAGGAAGCGTAATTCGTAGCTCTCTATGAGAATTATGGATTACCGTAATTTCGGTGCGCATCCCGCCCGTATTAGAGCACAAATATATGGCGAAATGTGCGCCAAAATTATGCCGAGTGAACATACCCTTGTATTGTCTCCTGCTGGGAATGTTCTTCTGTCCAGCCATGGAGTTGTGAGTATGGCCGTCTGTCTGTTTTTAACTATTCTTTTCCCATCTGACATCTGCCAGCAGTTGCGAGGTCCTCGTGAATATGAGATTGACCAGCCATCCTATCACAACTATCTGGTTTTATTTACTCATCTAATGCATATGGTCAGCTTTACAGTAATGTCCTACAAATTTCTATGAGCCCTGTATATCAAATACTTGTGATATGCCTAAATCATTGAGGTCAATGGGTTAAGGATTGAAAAAACATCTGATTTAAGTCAGTCTGCCATCAGATATAGAAGACAATAGAAACAGCAGGAAGCACAGGCTGCCCGATAAAGTGACCCAATAGAATACAGAGTTACAAAGAGGTAAAAAGACCCCGTGGTGTTCTTCACATGTGATTTTGCCTATGGAATATAGTGCATCTTTTGGTTGATGGATTCTAATGATTTTTATGGAAATTTTACTTTGACTGAAAAAGACAAATGTAGTTTTGTATTTAACAAGACATATTTTACCTAAAAGAAAAATGTGTAATGAAAAATTATCAATACATTGATCCAAAAGTTCAGTAGTCTAAATCCATTTTTTATCATTCATATCAATAGAGTAAAAAACTAATTGAAAACAATGTTGATCTTGTTCAATCTGTTTAGAAAAAGAGCACAAACCAAAACCCAAAATGAAAAGGAGTAGTAAGAAGCAAGCAAGTGTGAGACTAAACCATATAATTCCATGTAAATTGGCAAAATTGATGGACATGTGGCAAAAAAGTAAAACACATAAGACATGCTACATCTGAAAAGTCAAACTTGAACATCTTAAAACACACACCTGTTATATAAACCATCTTATGTAGGTGACACCACAAAATCAACCCTGTATCTCAGCAACTATGCATCTGAAAGAGTTTAATACACAAGTATATTAGATTCAGATATATTTTTTTCTCATTGCTAATACTACATCAACTCTTAGGGTATGTTCACATGCCGTTTTTGGATCTGATTTTGGATCCGTGTTGGATCCGAAAATCGCATTAAAAAAACGCAGCGGTGATCGGATCCTAAACGGATCCTACACGTATACAACACGCAGCTGCGTGTTTGGATGTGTGTTGGATACAGCAGGAGCGCACCCTATCATTTTAAATAGGGCTCCTGCTGCGTCTTTTGGATCAAGAATTGACATGTCAATTCTTGGAACGGATCCGAAAGACACAATGAGACGTGCATCAGCGATCACTCATGTGAGCACCGATGCATGTTTCAAAGTAAAAGCAAAGTAAATCACATTGCTCATTATTAGATGCGTGTTTGTGTCAAAAACACATCACAACTTTCAGAGAAATGTGTTGCTGATTATATATGCAGTAGATTTACAGAACCAGCAAAAATGAGGACAATTCTACCCATGAAAGGGAACTTTAATTGATTTGCTATATTAAGAATACTGAACGTCATAAAAAACTATATAGTAATACAAACTGAATTTTGCAGCAACCAAAAATCTTATATAGATTATGCAAATTTTTGTTATCCTATACGAGTCGTAGTATCTTGGAACTTTTACATACATGGGCTAAGGTTATGAGAACAACTGTATACAATGGCAAACATAAGTTACATTTTCAATAAAATTGCCTCTGCTTCCAGCCATCTTAAAGGTTGTTGTCCCCTAAAAAAATTACATGACATTGAGGTCACGGTAAACAAAAATAGCAACAAAAAAAAAAACTGACACGGATCACCCGCCACTGCAGCTTTGGATATTCCTGGTAATCCACTTCTCTTCACTTCCAGGTTCTTGTTCCAACACAGAGAAGAGGCTTGCACTCATTTAACTTACTATGAAGCTCTTCTGTACACTAAGCACTTGATGGCTGCTCAGACTGGCCCACAGGGGGAAAAGGGAATCTCCCGGGGGGCCC